>VWYI01037949.1:12673-23776 GCA_013399455.1 Anthoscopus minutus | reverse complement strand
GGTTTTGTTCTCAGACCAGTACAATGGTGTGGACAGAGGAAGAGCACTACTTAAAAAAGCAATGAGAAATGACAGTCAGTTTTTCCCTGGATGAGTGGGTGTGGGTTTTGGGCTAAGGTTTTAGGATATGTCACAATCTCTTGTCAGTTGTGTGGGCTGAGCAGATGAAGTGGCTGGTCTGAAAGTCATAAACATCATCTGTGGAGTGAGCTTGAACATCCCTACCCCTGCTGATATCTGAGTAGCAGGGACCAGAGGTGCTGCCAAAAGAAGAAATAATGAAAAGAATAAAGGACCTAAAAAGTGTTTTGGTTGGGATACTAGCATCCTAAATATTTATGTTTGTATTCCCTTGTATGAATACAGAGACACATTCTCTGGCCCAAACTTTTCTGGTAGCTCCAAGAATGGCATGTGTTCTTTAATTTTCACCAAATCCATGTACAACTATCCCTTCTTTCCTTCAAAGGAGGCCCTTCCCAGCACTTTAATGCTTCTTAAAATATCCCTAAGTAAGTTCAGAATTAGCTATTTTGAAAGAGATGGGAACTGAAGGTGAGAAGACAAAGGCTTTGTCAAGAGGTGCCTTCTCTTTTCTTCATTGCCATAATTTTAACCTTTTGGAAGAACGCCCGAATGCACAAAGGAATCTGCAGTAAAAGGCTGTAAGGAGATTTTCCCCCTCAGATTTCTTTTCACCTGATAAAGCTGTATAGTCTCAAGTTCATGTGGCTTATGAAATCTCTGAAATAACACACAAAATACAAAAGAGAAGACTGATGCCTGGAAGCCACTTTTAATTCCAGTAGATTTAATAAACTGCTAGCAATATCTGAATTATTCTAAATACATGCCCCAATCATAAATATCTCGTTTTTTGGCATAGGCAGAAAAGCCTTGCAGTGTTTTCTTGTACTGTAAGATTCAGAAAACAAGAGTAGCCAAAGAAAACATGAATGGAAATTAAAAAAAAAATCTCTTCACCTATGCACAGATGAGCAACTTTTGTTTTTTAATATTTGCTATTAAATTCAAAGGAAGATATAGTGCCCATTTCTTGACTTGCTAAAAATATCCAACATTATTGGGTACTGACCACAGATAAGGAAAGACATGCTGCTTTGCTCTCTGTTGCAATTGAATAAGTGAGGTTTTCTTTCACTTATTTCTTTCATTCACAATTTCTTTCATTAATGACGTTATACACTGAAACTGTGTGTAAGGCTGTGAAGTTTGAGAAGACAGGAAACTTGAAAGAAAAATATGCATATATGATGGAAGGCAGAAATAACAAAACCTCTCTGCAATATTGCTGGCAATAGTTCATTAAGACACTACAAACATCTGAAGGATATCATATCTCAGAAGCAGACACCTTATAAGATGAGAAGTAGGTTAGCTCACAGGTACCTTGTGACTTTGCTAGAGCCAGAACAGAACATGCATATGGTCAGGTAAGGTAGTCTGGAAGCAAAAAGAACATCTTTTGGGGCTCATAAAAGCATAGAGGAGCTTTACCATAGATTGGCAAAATCAGACTTTCGAGAAAAAATGGGCAACTAGGTTTATAAATACATGACTATGGAGACTGGTCAATGGGAATGACAGCTCATGGAAGTAAAATTGTTTCCTGCTGCTGTGACACTTACAAGCAAAATTGGATCTTTCTATCCTTTTATAAAGCCATCCAAATCAAACATGGAAGAAGAAGTATTTTCCCAGCCCTAAAGTAGCTCAAGCTTCATCTGGTTAAAATGCTTCCCCCAACTTCAGACCGTCTATAAAATTTTGCAGTTATAATAAACAAATTCTTCCCTGTCTGTCTCTCATATAGGAGATAAAAATCCTTTGTCTGCTTGTTTAAAAATGCAAGTAAAGCTGCAAATATTTCTTTCTTCTGAAATAGGCAGAAACATTCTTTTATATTCTTTAGTTCATGGCCAGCTTTCATTTGTGTCCTTCTCAGCAACATTCACTCTGAGAATAGAACAGAGGCTCTTCTTACTGTGAAGTGTTCTTGAGGATGAAAACTTCCTTTTCCCTGGGAGTTACGCAATATCTGTGCCAATACAAATACCCTGAATGAATGAAGCTATGAGTACTGTTCTTTTCCTCTCTGAGCAACCCTAATATTTCCTGAGCTGCCCCTTAGAGTTGTGCTGGCCTGGCTGGTTTGGTAATTTCCAGGAGTGATGGGTTATGAGATTTTAGGGCTCAGAGGGTCTTTTACTTCCCGGCCTAGGGCTGGTTATCTGATACCTGAAGCTAGAAAGTTTCATGGACTCAGTTGTGATTTGTACTTTGACTCCTGCTCATTGTGCACTTACTTGCTTGTAAGAGGCCCTGTAAACATGGCAGGTACTTTTGCTGCCCCTTGCCAGGACAGTCACTCTGTCCCTGTCTGCATCTTCAGGAATGAAATGGAGCAATATTTTCTTGGAAGCATCAGTCATATTTATGACCCATGCTTTCCTGCAGATGCTGTGCAGGCTAGATAGGATTCATCCTGGTTGAGGCTGTTTTGCAAAGCTACCTCTGCTCTCATATGAAAACCGAACAGAGGAATGATCTCTTCAGGACCTATTTGGACATGTTGGAATGGAAGGAGCTGACTAAAGGCATCTTCAGCTAAATGGGTCTCAATCTGGAGCCATTCTGCTACAATGGAGGGATCTGGGCATGTAGGAAGCATGCCCTGGTGAGAACTGGGGAGAAGAGCAGTTAGTCCAGTTGAGGACAGAGAAAATAACCCTTGCCATGAACCCTCTGACTTTGAGGGTATGTGGCAAAAATTTACCAGAGGTGAGAACAAAGCACATATGTGGTGGCTTGTGGTTGTAGGTTGGTCATTGGTCATTTATTCCTGCTTTCAGACACAGAGTTGTGCAACCTAAAAGTCAGTGGAAGTCTGCACAGGCAGAAGCTGTGCTGCAGCAGTGTGAGGTGAGGGAGACAACTGAGAATGGCAGATCAGTGCCAGGGTTGTTCCTTATACGTCTACTAAATGTCTGTAGTGTGTTTCTTGGTATATGGTTTATGGTAAGAAGCTTGTTCCTGCTCTGCTGTATATCAAATGCAATTGCTGAAGCTGCACTGAGCTGCATTGAGCCTGAGCCAGAAGGAGGTAGGTAGCTGGGATTCATTCAAATGCTAAGCAATTGACTAGCCAACCCTGATATGGTCTGCAAAACTGCTGTCAAAAATCCCTCCCTTTCCAGTGACTGGCAAAGGTGGCAAACATCACGCGGGAAGTTTATTCCCGTAGCTGACAGCATGTCCCCTCCACAGTGGTAATAAACAGGTCAGGGTGCTCTCAGGGTGGAGTCCCCAGAAGAGATTTAACTTCGCCAAGGATAGACAACTTTTTATATCAGGCCTTGATTTGGTTTTTGTGTCTTTGGCTGAGAATATCTAATGGGAAAGTTCCTGTTCACCAGAAAGAAACCTAAACTACATCTGGGCTAAGATGTGATGCTGGCTGCCTGTCTGTGAGTGGTACCTGTGCACAGCTTGTTTTAAACAGCACCTATTTATGTTTTTTTCCTCTTTCTAGAACACACTAGCACTGGCAATCATCCACTAGCACTGCTTCTTTAGGGGCTTAGCTACAGTGAATCACAGTCAGAGAACATGCCATGTTTTTGATTGCTAGAACATTGCTTTTCTGCACTATGAGATTTTTAAAGTGAAAATATTTTCAGCTTTCCCAACCCCCAAAAAATACTGTTCATCAGTGCCCTAGAGATCAGTGTTTAAACCAACCAATTTAGATCAATGAGGAAGGTGTTTTGACTTATGGGAAATAAATTTTAAAGGCAAAAAAGTTGCTTTATAAATACACATACACCTATACACGCATATATATATATGAAAGACAGAATTGTAGATGGTTCAGGCAACTCTAAAACTCTAAAGCTGTTTCACTCTAAAGCTGTTTCTTAAAATATACACTTTATAGATGTGATAGTACAAGGTTTTCATGGTCAACTACTATAAGCTGTTTTTATAAATAGTGTTTGAGGCCTAAATAAAACTTATTCATTTCCTGTTTCAAGCATCTGCCAAATTCTTTTGATTCTTGGGAGACTACAAAAGTGATAGGCTTCATCTAGCCCTTCAGAAATTCTGCTGCCAGACTGTAGAATTGCATTAAATGTTGGGGTTTTTTTTTTGTTTCTCACTTTTAAACACTGAATTATCTCTTTCATATTTTTTTGAGCTTTGTCTATGCAACTTTTATGCTTTTTTTACCATTATTCTTCTATAGATCATCCTTCAAAAATATCAAAGCTCTCTCAGCATTAGTTTTGAACAACTAATTTTACCTCATGGTACAGCTCGAGTTGCCTTTGTTTTACTTAGACTTCCAGGATCTTACAATGAGAGCAGTGCAGTCTCTGGTCTTTTCATGCTGTTTTAAAATTCCAAATATCTGCATCTTATAAGATCATTTTTACTTGACACAGTCAGACATGAACACACCTAGGGATATGTAGTGAGCACACAGCCCTCTGCACCAATGATCACAGCTTTAAGTTGTGGTAATAAAGTATGTTCAAATTACTTCTTAATGTCTTGAACTGTCAAGCTAAGAGACATTAATTAAAACATCATAATCCATGGTTCTTAAAAAGGAAATGGAGAAGCCACTCACTTCTTGTTTTTACAGTAAATAAAGTACAGTGTGTTTGTGATGAAGCTTTCTGACCACAGCAAATTCCCAGAGGGAAGATTTTTTTAAACATAGCAATCACAAAATGACAGAAAGCAGGGATTTTCTAGTCTGCATTTTAAAGAAGTCTGCAGAAGTTAATGCTCACATTTAAATCTAATGTTATTGAAAATTACTAAATATTGTATGCATGAGCTTGGATGAATGTATAGGCCTGTTTGGAAAATGCTGAAGAAAAATGGATGCTCTGTGGTGTGAGGTTGGGTTAATACAGAATTACTTCAATGTATCTATCAAATGCCACGTTATTTGTTTGTTTATTTTTACAGCTTTTGGAATTTTGTGATGCTCTAGTGAGAGGTGCATGGACTCTAGGAGAGCTTGCATGCTACAAGCTCTTCTAAAAGCTCTGGTGTTCACCTCATGGAGGCAGGCTAGGGTGCTGTGAGAATTATGCAGCATCGGCAATTATGTTGTGATATAAAATCTTTCTCTAATGGCTGCCTTATCATTCTCCCATTCTGCAAAATGAAAGCAATTTTATGTAATTCCCCATTTTGTGACGGATTTTAATTCAGGGGAATGACCACATAGGACTTGCCTTTCCTTAACAGCAATTTTAAAATTGCTTTGCCCACTGTGACAAATTATGTGTCTTTGTAGAAATATGAAGGCAAGGAGTGTAGAGTCAAACAGCTGTATAAAGTCATCCCAACAAGCCTGCCTTCCTTGTCTGTGTATTATGGAATAACTGTGACAATAAAATGCATGTTGAGAATAAAATAAGCTATAAATGGATAAGTGAAATCTGTGTATATCACAAATTTAACCATATTTTAAACAATTTGTACATTCCACAGGCTGCAGGTGAAGTGTCTTAGGGTCAGTGGTGAATGAATGTTTTGATTTTATTTTTATGGTCTTCTGGGGGTTTCTCTACTTTTTGGAGAGGCTTTGGTGTTGCTTGTTGTTACGCTTTGGGTTTTTTTTGGCCTTTATTCCCATCCTTCATTGTAGCTTTTCTTCATTAACAGAAGAAACAGAAGAAACAAGACAGTTTATTAAATGCACTGATTTCTCCTTGTGACAACTCTTGTTATTGTTTTAAATCACTTGGCACATTCTCAAACAAGATCAGATAATATATTAGACAAGATTTAGGATAGGTAGCGCTCTTCCATTTTTCCAAAAGAAAAGAAATAGAAAGAATTGAGGTACTTTCTCATGCTTGATAAAAGTGGTGGATATACATGCCAATGCATCCCAACAGGCTTGCAAAGGAGCAAAAATGAGGCTGAAAGTAGCTGCTTCAGAAGGGTATGCATGCTTTTTGAGACAAGAGACAAATTGGACCTTCTGTTCTGCCAAAAAAATCAGCAGCTGAAATAATTTTTGTCTCTTGTCCTGAACTTTTTAGCTGTATTTTGAGTTTCCTCCTTGAACATGGCATTTTTTGTTCCTGCTTGCTTTCTATTCAAGTCTAACCAATCTGTACTCCAGGCCACATCTCTATTAGCAACTTTCATGAGAACTCACATTTCATGAGAAATGACCCAGTGCAAGGTAGAAGTGGTAAAAATTTTTTAATTCCCTGATTCTTATACGGTCCTATTCCTCGAGCTCTGACTAATGGATGGTATGGAAACACCTCATATTTGTAGACTACTATTCTTAGCTGACTTTTGGAATGTGAGTATGGTTTTAAAAATAAACTTTCAGCTAAGCACATGTGAGCAGGACAGAGCAAGATAACCTTGCATGGAGTTTCTATGTCACCCTGCTCTTAAGCTGTACATTTTTTTTATATGGTCAGTTATTTCTCCCAGTCATCATGAGGACTTATTTATTAATGGTAATGGTAATGGTAATAGGAGTTATTTATGTGTGATACTGTGGATTGAGAGTAAGTACTTGCATCTTTTCCAAATCTCTCAATTTACTTCTGGTGTGAAATTAACAATTTCAAGGCACATTCAAAAGTTGTAGAGCAGTTTTTGGCTTTAGAAGTATAAAATGTCACGGAAATGTCACCTCTCAGCTCCCTCTCCATCAGCAATAGCAAATATTTGATCAGTGTGTACTTTCCATTCAGCTCAGCACCCTTAGGCTAGTTTGGCACATCTGCTTTTTTTGAGAAGTCTTACATTTGTGATGATATGATCACAGAAGGAATAAGGGAACCTTCCCTTAGTATTTCAGTGAGATTGGTTTAGATAACAAAACAAAGGGAAGACATGGGTAGACTTTGATAATAAAGACAAAAGGCCATTGTTATTTTATAGAAGCTGAATAGAAGTATTTTTAAAGAAGTTTTTTACAGTGAGAGTGGTAAAAGACTGGAAATGGTTGCTCAGAGAGGTAGTGGATGCCTCACTGGAAACATTCAAGACAAGGCCTTGAAGATGTCCCTGGTCACTGCAGGGAGGCTGGACAAGATGACCTTCAGATGTCCTATCAAACTCTATAGTCATCTTGATTCACCCCACCCTAAGGTGGGGCAAGTCATCCTTCCTTTCTGTGATTTCCTCTGAACTTCAATAGAAACAGAGAAATCCCAAGTCCTGATCCTCTTTTTTCCCCCCATATTTTTAAATTGCTTTATCTTTGGAGCAGCCAAGCCATAGCTCTTTAGTAATGTTGGTATTGTCCCCACATTGGTGCTCTGACATCTGACCAGCCAAGGGGTGCCAGAGGACTGTAGAGCTGTAGGCTCTGCAAGTCCTTGGCTGTGAGGTACAGCGCAGCAAGAACCACTTGAATTTGCTTGAATTTGCTCATTTGCTCTTGAACACAGCTGTTCAAGACCCACCAGGAAACCCCATCACCTTCTGCCTGTGAACTTCCCTGAGCTCTCTTCTATCAGTTCCCAAAGATACAGGGCATGCATCTAATGGCTTCCACACTAAAATCTGCACAGAAGAACAGGAAAAGAAAAAACACTTAGTGGGAGGCTGCCAGTAGGAATTCTGCAGGCTCCTCTTGCTGGAATACCAAAGGAAACCAAAGCATAAGCGAAAAGTAAGCCAGTTGCTGTTCACCCCAAATATGGGCAAAAAAGTATGAGCAGCTCTATTACATGCTATTGCCTTGAAGGAAGAGAAAAATAATTATTCTTTTAAATCTGTGCAGAGAAACTGTATTCCAGGGGGAAAGCACTGATAACAATCTGCTACAAATCCAATATTAGAGTCCAGACAAAGTAGACTTGTTGTTCTCTAACAAGAAATTTATTATCTCGCATAGCCCATTCAAAAGAGCTTCTGAGCAGGTAATTAGACTCCAAAATTCTGCTTTCAAGGTTTTGTCATATATTACTCCCTGTTCATTTTTTATCGTGCAAGCTCAGGCACTCCAGTGATAAACTGTTTGCTCTGTGGCCTTGCTGAGGTACATGGAAAACTTTCCATGACTTTATTGCTGTGGAACAGAAATATCTAGGCATGTCTCAAGCAACTTTTGAAACCCAGTTTGGATACTGATGAAAAGAGGTATTGTTCAGAGGCTCATCACTGCCCATACAACTTGTTTGTTTCTCTTTAAATGTCTTATGTGAAACAGCATGAAACACTAGGAAGAGATTTTATTTTACATTCTCTCAATAGCTTTTAGAGATGCAGAAAGCTGTGCATTTCTTGAAAAACATTTCTTTCAGAATTTTTCTTTTGTTTTTTTTTCCAATGCAGCATTGTATTGGACAGAGATATCTTCCCCATCTTTCAGAAATTATGTTAATATTTCTCCATTGATTTTACCCTTATGTAGTGAGAAATGAAGAGTTTACCTGGCTTTCCTTCTGAAGTTTTCTATAGGCAAAATTTCTTGCTGGTCCATAGTGACTCTGGGTGCTGATATTTCAGATACAGACAGATAAGAGGAGAAGTCACTGTTTTCTGGGTCTGTTGCTACTGTTGTAATGTTCTGACTTCATTCTTCCCTTCTGTTCAAAATTTCTTGGGACAGTCACCTCACTGCTTCATGCTTCTTTTCCTTTTTTGAAGGACTCCTTCAAATTCCACCATCTCCTTTTTGTTTCGCTGGGGCATGACCTGTAGTGCTAAAAAAATAACATGTGGCTACAGCTAATGGATAGTTGACTCTCTCAGACTTACTTGAGATTGTATAAGGTTACTCCTTGTTCTCTGGGCAACTAAAATTGGCACTAAAATAGTTACTCTTGTGGGTTTTATCTTTAAGAAATAATCCTTTGTGTTTTATATGTCAGGGCAAGAACTCATTACTTAACTTTTCTTCTTCTAGATCATGTTGAAATTTCTCAGGCCTTTTTGTCATTTAAAAAGGATTAATAATCTTTCTTATTGGGCTGATTAATCCTAACTGATCCAGTAAGCCATAACTGGGCCAGGAAATTCTGTTTATCTTAGGAAGATTTTTCTAAATTGTTTTGTTTGTTTATTAAAGTTAGTAATTTAATTTTTTTCCCCCTCTACAGATGCATCTTAGTGAGTTTCAAGAAAATATTAATTTTAGAAATGAACTGTTGTCACTAAAAGGGTTTGGGGAAAAACTGAACTGTTTTGTGGTTGGTGACAAAATGGGGAAATTTGCACCTTCAAGGAGTGGTCATAAAAATCCTACTGGATTTGGGTTTCCACATGAGCTAGATGCTAGTTTTATAGTAAATTTACTAATGGAAATATAGTCCCCATTAGCAGCTGCAGTAGGTACAAGACTATTTAGACAACAGATCCTAAACGGTAGAAACTTCCTTCCCTGCAGATGACTTCACACAGAACCATTAGCAGAAATTGTCTACATCATGGTTCAAGATTACTGTCAGATAAATTTGAAGGACTGGAATTTAAGCCCTTAGGTCTGTCCAAATTACTTCAGCATTTTTCTTCTACCACTCTTGTCTGTAATATCATAGAGATATAGGAACATTGAATTCCATTGGTCAAACAGGGAAAAAGTTGAACATAGGATATTCCTTTATAAAGGACCTCTTCCATGCATTTGTGTGGATGGCTGTGTCATCTGCCTTAAAGGACATCATTTTCATAGATCCTCTTTTGTTCTGCCATGCATGCACAAGTAATGCCTATATCTATTAGCTTACTTAGGCCTGGATGTAGCTGTCATCCAACTTGGACTGTTTATCTGTATTTCATACAGTTTCTGAAGCTTGTAGGCACATCACAGCAATGCAATCCTGCCTTCAGGGCTAGAAGGACTATACCTCAGCTTCTGGCACTCTGCTTTTCCATACATAGTGCTGTCGCAGCCAGAGTCTCCAGAGATATCCCATCCATAGCTCAGTACCAAGTCCTATTCACAATGAACCATGGAAAGCAGAATCCTCAGTTAATACCCTTAGGGGGAAAAATATTTGAGTACTCCAGAGCTTTTGAATTGGAAACTTGAAAGTCTTGTTATGATGGCTTCAAAGTTTCCAGCTGTGACACTGTGACCCACTGTTTCATTTTAGTGATGTCACTTCTTAGGATATAAGCAACTTAAAATGTTTCCCAGGACATCATGACGNACTTAAAATGTTTCCCAGGACATCATGACGGTATTTAATAAACAAATAAACTGTCTTAAGATTGTGGCTCTGAACTCAGAACAGTTAAAATTATTTTAACTGTGTACATACCCTGATAAACTCCGGTTCTGTGAGCCCCTCAGTCAAATCTGAGAAAACATGAGGATGCTGGTCAGGTATCCTGACTTTCTCCTCACTAGCTCCTGTGGGCCTGACTGGATGGTTAGAGAAGATACATCTGGGTATTCATACAAACCACTGAAGTTAGCAGTAGTTAAAGCAGATTTGGGGACATCAGAGGGAAAAATGCGTTGGAAGATATGAGGCCTCTGCAAGGATGAGGAGAAAATCTTGCCAGACAGATTCCAACTGATCTGAGTTTTGCTTTGGGCAAACACTTTCTCTGAGCAGGAGTTACAGCAACAAGTCTCTCTTTGAATCTGTTTGTGCCTGATGAAGATAAGTAAAGGTAAAGCAGGAAAAGCAGTGGATTTGAGATTGAAATTAGCTTTTTTGTATGGCTCTTGCCCTTGTCCAGAGGAGATGTCACATGTTGCTTTTTGGAAGGTGGAGGGATTCCTAGGAAACCCAGGCTGGTGTGTCTCTCCACAGGGTTCAATGGCATCAGTGCTCCCTCAGGAGCTGCTGGCTGTTGTTCTGCAGGTGTTTGGAATTTATGTAAACGGTACAGGTTGATGGCAATGATACCCAAGGTCATCTGTGTGTCTTCAAGTCTTGCTGTTAGGCTTGTTTTGAGTTAGTTTCTTCCACCTCTGCCCATGATCAGGAAGAAAGGGTGGAGCTGGTAGTAACATTTCATGGTCCAGCAGAGAAGCTGTGCTAAAGGAGAGAAGGAAGTAGGGCTGGAAAAAGATAGTGATGTAAGGATTGGATGGGAAGAAAGACCTGAAATGCGGTGGATTTGGTT
>VWYI01037949.1:0-12565 GCA_013399455.1 Anthoscopus minutus | reverse complement strand
ACTTAACAACAATTGCCCCTCACTTATTTCATCATGTTCTATAAAATATTTTATTAGTTGCTTCCTACATTCAATCAAAAAGCAATGATTTTGAGAAGACTTCAGCTGAATATAAAAGAAAATACTAGTGGGGAAAAGGGTGCTAATTTAATCGCTAACTAATTATTATTAATAACTAGTTTCCTTGAAAAACATGAAACAAATAGGTAGGGTTTATCTTCAGATGTTATTTCCTCTGAGGAGGGCAGTTTTATGTGTGGTACATCATGAAGAAATGGATTGCCTGGTTAGAAAATCCTGATCCATGTAGCCAAGGCACCTGACAAATAGCCGAGACTGTGTTGTACAGAGAGTGGAAAATCACCAGTGTTTTCCAGAGAAGGACCAGATTTCGGGTGGGGACGGGTGAGGGATGTTAGTTAACCTTGGATAAAATGGTAACTGAATGTGCCGGAGACTTTCTGCAACAGAAACTGATTGTATCTTGTTTATCGATAAAAGGGGATAGTCAGAAATATTTCTCTTCTCCTGAAGTTTTTGCCTGGAGCTGTAATTTACTGCAAATCAGGAAAGCAGCTTTTTTTTGCCCCCACTAAAGATGTAAGAAGAAATATAGAGATGCTTTTATTGTAGAAGAAATTTCCAGGGCTAACCATGGAGTCATATGCTCTGGTGCTGTCATGATTAAAATTTGCACTGCTGTCAGTGAAAATTCTACTCTGGCGACACATTTCTCCTGACACTATTCCCTCTTTTAGGGATTACTGCTTTGGTTCTGTCACATTTGTATGTTGAAAACCAGCTGGAGCACCCTGCAAGGAAATGTTCTGTATAAGGGTTTTTTTAAGGTCTAGTGTGATCACAGAAATATTTGTGTACTTCACTTCTTTACAGCTCATTGTGGAAAGAAAAAGTGGTATCAAAAGAGACATCATAAATAAAAAGAGGAGAGGTAATACACTTCATACTGCAGCATTTATAGCAAACCCTAGAAGCTAGAGATTGGATTATGATTTAAAATATGTGGGATAAGAGGTGAAGGTCTCTCATACTTGTGTACTGTCAGTTTTATTATTGTTTTTGAAATTTATTAATCCATAAAATGAAGTCCTAAAGGAGAAGGATTTTTTTCCTAACACTTAAATGCCTTTTGATTTTCTGCTGTGTTCAGAGATCCAGACAATGCTTTTATTGAGGTTTAGTTTTGTTTTTAAATTCAGCAAAATTATAGATATGACCTGGGTAGAGGCCTGTCTAAATGTGAACAAAACTTGGCCCATATACTGGGCCAATAAATCTGCTACATTTATTTCCAGCTGCCTGTATTCTGAGGTACCATGTATGCATACCTGTAGATGTATCAGCAAACATATGTGTCCTTTACTGAGAAAGTCAATGTCTCTCAGTGAATGGCTTCACATTCTTGCTTACAGAGCTCCTTTTTCTGGAGCTGCTGTGAAAGGGTCACTGAACTGAAAAAAACATAATTTCCTAGACTTTATTTTACTAATTGTCAGCTGATACAATGCAGTTCATTCAATCCCAGGCTAATCAAGTCCTGAAGAAACAATGCCACAAACAAGTTCTGACCCAACTGTTTTCTCATTTCATTTAAGGTTTTATAAAATCCTGTTCAAAGGACATTCTAATGGGAATAAAGCTTAATTCTTAGTGGAAGTTACCCAAACAGAACATTTAGTAGAAGCAGACATTTCAAACTGCTTTCACTGATGGGCCAAGATCAGAGAACTTTTCAATATTTCGGTTTCTCTTCACCTTGGGAATGACATTTTCTGATACTTAAAACAAAATGTACTATAATAAAAATACAACAACTAGAAACACTCTGAAAAGAGAAGGAAATGCTTTTTCCTCCCTAGTACTATATCAGGGCAAATTCACCTGTGTTTTCCTTCCTTGCTTTCATGTAGAGTGAAAGGGCTTCTTCCAGTTATCATGTTTTGTAATTCCTTATGAGGCAGCAATCACTGTTATGCTGGCAAAGGCTCACAGGGTGGATGAGAGTCCCTTTTGGCTCTCCATGATCATTTTGTAAAACACAGTTAGTAAATCTGATTAAAAGTAGCCCTGGAATTGCAAAAGTGTCCAGTTGCTGAAAATATTATAACATCTCCTGAGTGCAGATCAAGTTTTCTGCTTGAAAACTTTTCTGTAAGCACAAACAGCTAATTTTTTATTTCCATGTAACATTTTTGCATTTGTCGAAGGTAATGGGACTTCTTTCTGCATCTGTGGGTTTGGAAGTGCTTGGCCTCTTCTTCTTGGCAGTACTGCCAAGGTTTACACTCAGTTGCATTAATTGTACCTTATTTTGAGGATTATAGCTGAAGGATTATAGCTGAAGTGGGTGGTGATGATGTGTATTGTTCTTTCAGAAAATACCAGCTTGCACCATCAAAACCTCAAATTACATTTAGGCTCTCCTTATATTGACCATTGCCCTTTGCTATACCTTTCTGATTTAATTGCAGACCGTTAAAAGCTTTCAGCTGGAGCAGCCTTAACTTAAAAGAGGAAGGTCTGTGAGTCCACAGCTGATGCATACTGCTGTGTCTGGAAGGGTCCTAAGAAAGATTTTCTTTTTCCATTTTTTTTTTCTTTTGTGGTATTTAGTGGTAGTGAAAGTAAGAATACAAGATTCTGTGATAGTCTAGGGTTTTAGCTGCATATTTTTAGGGTTTAATGAATAGATTTAATTTTTAAAAGTTTCTCTCTAAAAAACTGAGTTGCTTTATTTTTGTCCTGAAGCCCTCAGAACATTCTGAAGAGATATTTCTCTTTAAACCTTTACATAGAATTTATTTATACATAAAAGTTAGTCTTTATATATTGCCAGAGTTCAAACCTAATGCTGTATGTCTACCAGTCATTCTATTCCAAAAAATAACTGTGTTTTTAATTTTATCTGAATTTCTGGATGACTTGAGTTTTTCCTGAGGCTTTCTCTCAGAGTACAGCATGCCAATCATCTCACAATGTATTATTCCATGGAAAGCTTGGGATGGAGTTAAATGTTATGTTGGTCACTGAATTAACCAAGCTTTTCCCAGCAATTATTTTCTTCCTCTGGTAATCACTAGTGACTTTAAAAAAACAAACTATGTTTGGATTCAAAAGACCAGCTCTCAGAGGAGTTAATATAATGGCTGTGTTGTAGAAGTACAAGTGTTCTTTCCTAGTTTAGTCCTTGCTTAATTGCTTTCTTCAAAGCTCGGTATGCTTGGATGTATTCTTTGGTATTTGAATGTTAGGAAATGGCAAATTAAAAATAATAATGAAGGAAATTCCCATCTGGGAAATCTGTTCTGTATTCAAAGCACCTTTAGTTGCAAGCTTGCACTTTGTGGCCTTGACGCATATTGCACCTAAAGATCAAGCTTGGATTGGAGCTTTTCCAAGGTTTTTAGTGAGGGAGTAGGAGGCCTGGGAGAGGATTAATTCAGCATCGCCTAATTCCATTGCTCTCAATAGTTCTGGCACCTGGTACATGGCCAGAGGTTCCCTTTTCAAAAGGAACACTGAGCTTGCCTTAGCTTCAGATTCAGGCCCAAGGCCATGACTGTCCCTTTGACTACTGTGCAGAAATTAGTATAGCAGTGAGCAAAGGTGCAAAAGGGATGGTCCTCTGCCTTTTCCTGTAGATCATCAGAAATGCTCAGTGACTGGGGGAAGGAATGTGCAGTCTGTGGAAAAAGCAGTGGTATACGAGTTTGGTGAAACTTTCACAAGTGTAAGAAAGTTATTTGAATAGTGAAGATTATTATTTTATCTGTGCCAGAAGAGAGCCAAAGTGCAAGTCTTACAGAAATCTTAATGATGTTGTGAGCTGTGTAGGCAGAATTTATGAGCAGCCAAACAAAACCCAAAGATTATGATGCTCTTCCTATGAAAGTGTGGGTCTGGGAGAGCAGCAGCCAAGGAAAGTTTGCAGAAACATCACACAGATTTATTTGAAGCATGAAGCCAAGAGGGAGGAGGAGATCTCAGGGTTCAGCTACTGGCTGGAAGGGTACTTGGCATCACGAACAAAGGAAGTGCTTCCTTGAATGCTCAGTAGCACTTTGCTTATGTATTTTGTAAATAAATGCAAATGTCAGAAAGAGAGAAAATCAGTAGTTGATACAAAGTTTGTGTAGTGGCAGTGTTACATAAGCTTTGTCCTTGGGTAATTAACAGTGGGTAGTGGGCTGAATTTGCAGTACACTCCTCTCATGAGCCAGGTATCCAGGAAGACATCCTGCTTTCCTAGGTTCCCAGATTCTTAGTGTTACCATGTGTGCCATGACCAAACCAACTTGTGGCAAAGCTATAGCAGAGCACAACTCACAGCACATGTCTGTGAGTCACAAAGAATTGCATGTCTGAAGTCAGTCTAAAGGATTTTTTTCTGGTAATATTTTACTTCTTTCCACTGTGATACCATGCAATACAGAAGCAGACCATAATTCAAATTTAAGAAGATGCTACGATCTCAACTCTGGCTCTTCTCAACTCTAAGTTAATATTATTTCATAATTCTTTATGGTTTTGATCTGCTGAAAGCCAAAAACTTGTACTTTTCCCTGCGACCACTTTGAGCATGTGCATATGTTTGAAGATAATTAACTAATTAAAATGTTTTACAGGAAACATGTAATTTCAATCTCATGTGTACAAAATTTTTTAAAAAATGGTGCAATTGCTCTTGTTCTTACACCTGTAGCGTTGATCATGGCTGTGAGCTTTCTGTTAGCATTTAGCAGCCATAAAAGGGCAGTGCAGCTGGAAGGCCATCACATTTGCAATATGAGTGCTTTGTTCTTTCTTGCTCATTCACTTGTGTTGCATTTGGCACTTGTAAATATCTTCTTGGAAAATGTCCCTAGAGTTTTGCTTTCACATTTCTGTAAATTCCTGTGACATTTGGTGTTACTGATTCTCCTGCTTTTCAGGTGCTCCATCCCTCTGAGTATCTTTGTGACCCTCCTCTGGACTCAGTCTAACATATCTTTGCCATGCTGAGAGCTCCAGAGCTGGACTCGGTATTCCAGGTGGAGGCTCACTTATCTGTATGCAAAAGTTACACCCTGTTGGCTATTTTGCATGAAAAACTATATGATTTTTTTCCTTCTCAATTTACATATAACCACAAGTATCTGTTGATGTAGGAATATTGAGAAAGTTAATTCCTTATTGCAGAGGAGAACTCTAGTTCTGCAATACACAAATCTTGCAAAATAATCCATTTGCCCTGTGTGCAAATCCTGCCACTGATTTAAGAAGGTGGCCCAGAATACAACATGCATTCCGCAAGCCCTGTGGCAGGGCAGAAACAGCACAGCAGCCATCTCTGAAGTGAATTGTCTTGCTTGTACTTGCTGCTGGGTCTTTGAAACAAAAGCATAGAAGAAAAAAACCCAGAAGAATATGGTGGTTAATAGAATTTGTGGGTGTCTATTAGCGACCAGTGTGAAGCAGAAGTAAAAAGCATAATGTGCCTTTTGGGCATCCTGTGCAAGGTGGTTTTGTAAAGATATTCTAGCCGTTGTAACTGAACATGATAAAGTAGTTTTTCCATTTGAGATCATCTAGCTTTAATAAAGCCTAGTTTAAATTTAGACAGGTAGCAACAAAATTAGCAGATTGGTTAGAAGAATGGGATAGATTAAACATTCCCCTGTTATTCCTTACAAAGAGGTAAAAATATCTTGATTTCTATAGCATGGTTGGCAGATGTTTATAAAGGGGATAGAACAACTATTCGTAAATGGATTGGAGGGCTATGTATCAGGGAGAAAAAAATAATAAATGGATAATATTAATCCCAGGTTGAGTGTATATTATCTAGTTAATTTAGGCCTCTAGTTAATTTAAACTGGGAGGTTCCTGAACAATCATAGAGTGAAGCTCTAAACAGGACTGGAAGGAGAGAGGAGTTTAAATTTTTGTGAGATTAAGCATGATGAGCTCAATGGAAGGGATTGTGTAACTAATTTGGAGAATTCCTGAGGATAAGAATCCATGTGTAACTGCTATATTCGAAAGGAAACCAGATCACTGTTTGCACTGTATTTATTTTTTGGTAATCCTGTGCTAAGACTTCTGCTGCTTTCTTGAGGGATCAGCAGAGATTTGTCCCCCTAAACTATGTAACAAACTTTGTTAAAAAAGTTTTCCTGCTTATTGGAGGGATCTAGGACAGAAGCAGTGCTTTCAGTCTCTCTTCTGCTGCCTTCTGTCTAAGACTGTTTTGTCTGCAGCTGTTTCTGAGCTTCTTATTTCGTTATCAATATTGCATGGATATTGTATGGAAAATGAGTACCTGGGCATTTGTTGTGTGATTCCCTGGGACTGCAGGAAGCCTTGCTGCAGAATCTGTATTCCAGTTCTCCATTCCTGCCAAGAAGAGAGTTACTGATTCCTTTTTCCATCAAAAGGTGTTGGTAATCAAATAGTATTCCCCCATGCTCTGTTTATACAGACACTTTGTCTCTTTAAAGGCTATTTATTTTTTTGTTTTGAACATTTCACAGGCACACTACTGTTTACTCAAGCAGAAGCCTGGAGTACAACTGAGTACTTGTCATGCTGTACTGATTGAATCCAAGTTTGTCTTGTCTCTTTTATTCCTCCTTTCTGGTGCGTAAAAAAATATCATATCAAAAGCACTTTCTAGATTCCTTGAATATTCTTTGTGCCACTATGTTATGGCAGGGTTCTGTATGCAAGAGACATGACAGAAGAAGAGATCATCCTGCTTAGGTTGTACAGTCAAGAAGTGCTACTTACTTTTTTTCTCTGATGACTTTCACACAGGTGAAATAGCAATGAAATTTCAGAGAGTAGCAGTCATACCTCTATCAGTTTACCATGCTCAACAGTGCATAGTTGATTCCTTTTTTTTCCTTTAGATTGCTCTTCAAAAGCACTCACTGTGTAGCCAGCTACGATCTGTGCTTTAAGCTGAGGAATAAAAACATGCTGCCAGCTACAAGGTCTTGTTGCTGTACTTTTCCCTGTGACCTTTAACAAATTCAAACCATTGTTATTGTGCACAGAATTCAACCAGGCTATAATCACCATTAAAGTGGATGATTGGTTTATGTTTACTTTGGGGTTTCACTATTTTAGGGCAGCTGGGAAATGTATTTTTGGTTGGGGTTTTTTTGGTGTTTTGTTTTGCTTTTTGTTTTATTATTTGTTTGTTTGTTTTTATTTAATTTTTTATTTTTATTTTAGGACAGGAATAATCTTTTCTGTTTACATTTGTGGAGTAAGCACAGCCAGGTCCATGCAGTGACTGGGACTCCTGTGCCACAGTACCTGATTATTTGTGTCCTTAGTGTTCTCATCCAACTGACCAGTGGATCAGTGGATAAACAGGTTCCATCTGATTGAATGAGATCTCTAAGTAGTTAGTAACACTTGCAGTAGAAAAAAATATTTTTCTTCTGAGCTGCAGAAATCTAGTTCATTCACATCTTGCATCCTACATCCCAACCTTCTGCCAGTAAAAATAAGTAAATAAAATAAATTTTTAAATCCTCTAGAGATTTAACAGTTGCATCTTTTCTCCACCAGTAGATTTTTTCCCCTTTCACTGTTTCCTGCCTTTCTTCTCCCTGCATACAGTGTCATCTTCTGGAAAACTTGTGCCTGGGCAAATAACATTGTGTGAGATGGCCAGTTCTGAGCAGTGTGTCCTCCAAGACCTGACTCACTCAGCTGCTGATTCCCTGTCGTAGCCTTTCCCTTCACAGGGATATTTGCTGGTGTCTTCCATCATCATGCAAATCTTGCCCTGTAGGAATTTCAAACCTCAATCCGTCTGTCAAACGTGGCTGAAACTGCTCATTGTGTTTGGAAACCATTAGGAAATGCAAAGCTGAACAGACTAACAATACAATTGTATAAAGTCCATTTGATTAGCAAAGTAGCTTAAGACTGGATTTCCGATTGTAATGTATACAGACAGATATGTATTCCTACCCAGCTCATAAAACATTATCTCTGAAGATGTGCTGTTACATGCATTCTGCAAATAGATAATTAGAAGGGGGAAAGGGAGGAAGGAGAGGGATGTTTGTATCATTTCATGGCAGGCAACCATGTCATTCATACCACACCTGGGTGTTTCTGATTTTATTTCTCACACAAATGTTAAAGAAATATTTTGTGGTTAAAAAAAACCAACAAAAACAACACAAAACTAAAAGAAAAAAAGATCTTGGAAACCCAGTATCCAAAGAGTTTCAAAACTTTATTGTATGTGCCAAATATTTCCAGCTGTTATTGCCTTCTACTTATTTCCCACAGCATCTTGGCCTGGGTCTGCTAGTGATCTTTCTTCGTTTATGGCATACGATATTATCTGAGCCAATGTTTATGCTGCTCAGAAAGATATTCCTCAAGCTTTACTTCATTAATGATTTTAAAGCTTGTTGGCCTGTTTATCTTCAAAGGATAGAAGCTTTTAATGCTAAATAAAGTGGACAGCATTTATATAGATTTTGATAATGAGTACAGTTGGATGTAAGACTCCATGTTATAGACTCCATGTAGATCTGTGTTATAGATTAGGAGCCATCACACATTCTTCAGTTGCTTCTCCCTCACAGGAGGGAGATACAGCTGCAAACATGGGTGTCTGAAGCAGCATTATATCTGTTCACTCCAACCCACTGAGAATTTCTAACATACAGCTCCTTCAAAAGAAAACAGTTGCTAAGATATTCAGTAACGGAGAATTTGGGGATGGCTTGCTATAGCTTCTGTGATCATTCATGGACTGCCTTCTGGCATAGCATAATTTTGTGAGTGGCATAATTTAATTAAATCTAGATCAGCAAGGGATATCTTGGATTTTGTGGAATCAGCTGCTTTCTATTATGAGATTTTAGGAAGTCTTATAGGCAAAGCAGTTGCAAAATCTGTTTAAATTTTCTTATACATCAGCCTACTGTGCTTTCTGAAAGACTTGATGTCAAGTTACTTCGGTTATTCAAAACTACTGCCTGGTTGATCAACTGCTCTTTGTTGTTTTGGCTTTGAAACATTCATTAGAATGGAAGGAAGTTTTTGCTTTTATTTTCCACCATTCATATTGGTGCTGCTTGCATTTTGTATTTCTTTCTGTTTTGATGATGAAAACGTCCTGCAGGTTAATCACTAATGAACTAATCTCCGTAATGCTAGATAAATGTTATGTGAATTTTAGAGCACAAGAGTGGTGATGAGACATACCTAAGGCTTTAAACTGTGTCACTAGTGTAGTGAGGATTTAAATTGAGAACATTACTGTGACTCACTGTAGTTAATGTGCAAGCAGTGTCAGTCTGTGGATTTGTGTATGAGCCAGGATTTGCAGTATTACGGTATTACATCCTTCTTATTGTCCTAAAGAAGCTCTTTCAGGTTGTGCTCACTTTCCTTTGAGAAGTGGATATTTTTGAAATCATGCTGCTATATCACAGAAATGTTACATTTAATTGAAAGGAATTTGATTTGCAGCTAAAACAAACCATTAACTGTTTCAATATCAGTCCTGGAAGTAAGACTCCAAAAGGTGAAAATCCCCTCTCCTTCTCCCACTGATGGGACACAGAGAGACAACCTGTTCTCTTTTGTACTTCCTTGTCTGCAGGGACCTCCAGAACCAGCTTCTGCTGCTGAGTCTCGGAGGGCCTCCCCAGTCTCACACAGCAGAGCTACCAGAGCTATGGGTAGCACAGCCAGGAGCAATCCCACATCCCATCCTGTGTGTTAGAAACAGCCTGAGAGTGAATGGACTGGGTGCTGAGCAGCACAGGCAGATTCTGCCCTAAAGGCCTCTTTGCACTCTAACTCACAAAGGTATCACCCCATTTTTTCTGGAAAGATGAGAGAAACATCCTTGTTTTATTCCATGACTGACAGAATCACCATGCAGAAAAGCTGGCTCTTGCTTTGTTACCAGCAGCTCAGAGCACAAGGCACCACTTAAAGCTCTGGTGTAGCAGAAAGAGCAGCTCATGGGGTATAAAGTTCTTTTATTTCATGTTTGCATTCAACAGATGTGTTTCTGTTATTTAAGCTTCCTGACCTGGGAATACTGCTGGGTCTAAACTCACAGCCTATACTATATCAGTTAAGTGTTCATGACTATGGCTGTGGTTTGGGTTGGGTTTTTTTACCTCCACAGATACACTTTATATTGCTTCACTCTTTCAGAATTTAAGGTGGAACTAAACATTTGCTGAAAGAGATACACAGGGTTGGGAAGGGGAAATAATTTTCCAATCACCTATTACTTGTTCCTTCCCTTTTCCCTCATCACCATGTCCACATGTTGCAAAATGAAACTTAGAGCTCAAAAATGTAGAAGTTGAGTTTTGCAGCTCAGCACATCGTTTAAAGGCTATTTATTTGAGTGAAGTAACAATGCCAACTAGTGGTCAGATTCCTCATTGAGAAGAGATTTGGTATTCTAGCAAAGAAAAAAATAGTAAGAATGTATGTAAATCACAACAGCTTTTGTGACAATCACCCTACTAAGCTAAGGAAAAGACTAAGCATTTATTTTTGTGTATAGGACATTTCAATTAGTAACATAAGCATATCATTAGGTTAGTGACGTTCTGTCCTTGGACAATGCATTAACACACTGTTGCACTTTTCTTTCAAAATTAATTCATCGCACTCATATCTGATCACCTGTGCTAATGACACCAAACCCAAAGAACGGAGTATGTATTATCTCTGTTTTGTTTCACAATAGTATCTGGTTCTTCTTTTCTAAAACATAAATGTGCGTTTGGGCTTGAATAATCCACTCTGGCTTCTGTTTGAAAGTCTGTGGTTATTCTAATAACAAGGGATAACCTTCCAACATCACTAAAGGCTTTTTTCTTTCTCTTTTTCAGTCTTAATTTTATGTGTATATCAACATGTCAGTGTTGATAAGGTGCTCTGCTATAAGTTGCTCTTTATTTTTGTTTCTTAAGGACTCCTTTTGCATCAAGATAACTAGATTTTGGGATATATATGTAAATATTGCTGGCTGTAATCTGGATGCCCAAATCTAAATTTAATTATCATCTTTATATATTAAAGACATAAAACTGTAAAGTAGCTACTTGGATTTTTTTTTATTTTAGGTTTTTGGGCTCGTTGTTTACCTGGGGTTTTTTTTCCCTTTCAAAACTGTGTGCCTCCTATAGTGTTCACCTAGCCCTCAATTGTTTTAGAAAACTCATGTGCTGATTAACAAGATTATTTCAGTAGGTGATGCAGGGAAAGGCACCAGTTAGGAAGAGAGCTCTCTGGGATCTACACAGTGGTTAAAATTACAGTATCTTTTTACTCTGTCTTAGCCAGTTATTTCCTGAGTCTGCAGTATGCAGATGCTGTGTCTTCAGAATCTCCATCCTGCACATTTCTTGATGTGTCTGATGTTGAGGAGCACTATTCTTTCAATATGCAGTGTTCTTCTAGACATGCCCTGGAGTTTCTCATTGAAATTGGCCTGACTACTTACCTACCTGACTTCTGAAAAGCTAGATTTGCATATATTATCAGGTACGTACAATTATTAATTTTGCATTCATAACAATTTTAAGTATACCTATGCCATTCATCATGTTTCATGGTTTCTTCAGATAATAGTTACCTTGTATGTTCTGTGAAGTCAGCTGGTTTGTGTATAGTTTCTAATCCTTTAAATACAACACGTGTATTTTATCCAAAGGCAAGCCAGGTTCATTTCTCTGATGTTTAGTGAACTTTGGATCATTTCCTTGATCTCATGTGTTTTGCTGCAATGTTGAGATTAGGAGTTCTGATTTGCTTTGAGCTGTAGAAAAATGCAGGTTGAGCTTAAAGGAGATATTTGGGGGGCTAGTTTTGGTTTGTGCTAGAGCTCCAAATCCTTCTTCCCCTTCTGGCAGGCTTCTGTACACACTGTCCCCTTTCACCATGGAATAACCCAGACAGAAAGCTCTCCTCCTTCCTGCAGCATTAGGAGTTGAAGCCTGATGCCTTTGTCTGTGATGCCTTCCAGTGCCTGTTTATGGCACTGCTGAGTGTTAGATTTCTATGTGCATACTTATCCAACATGGTACTCCACCTTTGCTTTCACCTCCCTAACAGACACATACTGACCTTTGATCTTCAGAGTACCATAATACTCCAAGGCAATTCTGAAGTTTCCCATGTGTTTTGGAGCAGTGTGAGGATGAATCCCATTCTCAGGCTCCTCTGTATCTGTCGTAGACAGGGACAGGCGCCGTGGAAGATCTCGGGATGTGACGGAAAGCAGTAGGACCCCTTCCCCCCTCATCTGTGATATGCAATCACTCCCCATGGTATGCAACCCCTCCTAACTCCAGTAGTTTTCCACTCCCCACTAACCCTACCTTATCTCACCGTCCCCCTCTGACGCAGCGAAGCCCCGTTGACTATTTAGTTCCACGAGGTAAGGTAATAAATGCCGTTTTGACCATCCACCACATTGGTGTCAGTGTGTCAATGGACCGAGTGACCCAGGAGACTCTGGACCGCTGTGCTGTTCTCTGAACCAGGTCATCTT
>VWYI01037946.1:0-17295 GCA_013399455.1 Anthoscopus minutus | reverse complement strand
CTCCCAGCCCCGCTCCCAGCCCCCACCCGGCGGCGCTCCCGGCGGGGCTGCGGGCGGCAGGTGGGGCCGAGGGGAGCCTTGTGCCCTTCTCTTTACAGCAACGCCCGAAATGACCCCGGAGAGGCGAGCGCCGAGCCTGAACCCGGGCCAGGCTCCCAGGCCAGTGGGCAGATTGTCCTCTGCCCTCGTCTTTCCCTCGCACAAAAAGCTCTCAGGGCAGACGGGATTACGATTTCTTAATCTCACAACGCAACAAACACCCGCGTGGACTTTACATCCCGACAGTTTTAAAGAGATTAAAAAAAGATATAAAAAGTTCTATTTTATTTCTGCAGGCTAACCTAAAGAAAATTACTTTTTCAACTTACTTACCTAGGTATTTTTTTTTCCTGTCAATATGGACAAGCGTCTTGAACTGGTCGTGAACAGAATTCTGGCGGTAGTTCTCTCATGTGAAGCTTATGCAAAACGTGTCCTAACACAACCCTGTAACCCAGCCTCACGTTGTGCCTCTCACCACGCTGTTGGTACTTCAGAGAGCAGCTGGTGCGGCCCCTGGGCCCGGCTTTGTCACAGCTGGATGCTGACACAGCTCAGGCAGGAACGTCCTGAGAAGTTTTGATAGCGCACGAGTCAGCGCCCCGCAGAAACTCCGGGGCTGCCGCTGCTGGGCTGCTGCAGGGGGCTCAAACCCGGCCATGAGCCTCATCGGTGTCACAGAGTTCTTTGGTGTAAATTCAACGGCAACCAAATTTGCTGATGGCACCCAAATCAGAAATCAGAGTGGGAGCAAATAAAGGAGGCAGACTCAAACTGCAAATGATCCAGAGACCAGTGTAATGGGAATATTACAGACAAGAAGAGAAATTCATCAGTAGTAAATGTCAAGCTTTACCAAGAGAAAGGAAATGTTCTAGTCATCACTTCTCACTGAGTACAGCTCCCCAAAGGGCAAGACTGAAAAAAAACCAAAATAGTATCAAACCATACCTAGTGAACATGTGGGAACTAAGGAGCCAGGTCTAGGATGGATTTTTTGTTGATGGATTTAAACCTGTGTAACATGGCAGGAATACTCAGTTGAAGACTCACATGAATACTAGCCTAGACTAGAAATACAAATTCTACCTAATAAAAATAGTTTTTTTAATCATAGAATCATAGATGGTTTGAGTTGGAAGGGACCTTTTCAAGGGCACTTAATCCAACCTCCCTGCAATAAGGAGATGCATCACCAGCTAGATCAGGTCAGAATAACCTCTTTGCCTCACACAGCCCACCCCAAGGAGAACAGACTCGCTGGGGCCATCGTGGCTGTGTTTGCATCACACCAGCCCAGGCTGCAGTAAATACTGGGACCTACCAGCTCCCTTGAGCAAAACCTCAGGGTCCATGTAAACACCTGAGGCTGAAGGTTTTAAAGTGTGACTCAAGCAACTTATTACTACCCAAACATTAACACATCTTCTTAATACAAAGTAAATCAAATTGCAAGATAAAGATGCTTCTTTTACAAAACAAGTTATTCCCCATGTGCTTGAGCAGAGATTTTCAGTGCAAGACCCAGGAAGAAACCAGCACTGTATGTTCTGTCATGACTCAGAGGTGTGAAAAGAACAGACCAAAGCCACAGGAAAATTACAACTTCATATATTAGCATGCAAGAAAAAAATAAACAGTCCTGACCATGACACAATTTCACACGATCTGCCCTTTCTTAAGACAATGCTAAGTAAATTTTATAGTATTTTTTCCTAAATAGCCACTATTTCCCTTGTAACTTTATCAATCAGAAGAGTTTAATACACTTTTTACAAAATCTTCGCAAGCATTAAACGGCATAAAAGTTTTGAGTTCTAGATATTTAATCTTTCTCCATGTACTTGCACATGCAGACTAATTGGTGTCAGTGAAGGACAACAGTAGAGACTGCACACATACCCTGCTCCTCATGTTGAGATCCTAGCTGGGTGAAAATAAGCAGTGTATTGAGAGGTGATCACTAATTAAGGACTTCTAAGTAGCTCCTTTTCTTGTTTAGGTTTCGGACAGCTGTGTTTTATTTCCTGTCAGTTCATGGAAGCTTACTCCATATTCCTTAATAATTAAGAGAATTCAAGTTTTGAATAAGGTGCTCAAATTTCAAAAAAATAACCCCACTAGATTTCTCTGCTACAGAATACAACTGCAGTAATTCTTTCTAATATATTCATCATGTTCTAACTAGGTTTGCATTTTAAGTTACTATCTTTATTATTTTGAATATCCTTGTTCAAAGTCAGATTCAGAGATCTGAGACAAAACACAAATTCACAGCTGAGGTTGAATGCTAACATTGTTTGAAGTCAGAACCCCCAGGAATAGGCATCTACAGAAATTTGATGCTGAATGAGTTGGTTACCTGCCTCTCTTTGTCCTTGGTGGTTTTTGTTTTGTTTTGGGTTTTAATGGGGGTGGTTTGGGTTGTTTTTTGTTGTTGATTTTTGTTTGTTTTTGTTTGGTTGGTTTTTTGCATTTATGTGTGTAGCTAAAGTAAAATGAAAGGCTGACAGATCAAGTTTAGGTAAAATCTTCCCATTTCAGATAAAAGAAAAGGAAGCATGAAGGAAATTTGTATGGCTGTTACCAGATTAGGAATATCATTCCCAAATTTTCCACCCTGTCCTTCCTTCAGTGCTCACACAGATTTCTAAGTATAAGAGAAGATTCATAAATTCTCACTGCAGTCCTCCTGCCAAACAGTAAATTAAGCCTCTTGCAAAGACTTCTTAGCACAGTATTTCTCTGAGCTAGAAAAATAACCAGATGTTTTGGGCTTTGAGTTTCCTGTTAATAGTAAAAGCCACAAAAATAATATTTTTCATTATAATTTGTTGTACAGTAACTCAATGCTATTTAAATTCCAGTCACATTGTCCTTTGCTTGCTGGCACTTGCTTTGTTTTCTCATTTGCTTCAACTAGCAACATGGATTAATTTTTAAAGCCATTACACTTTGCTCATTTATCTTTGGGAAAAGTGACAAACATTTTTAGCAAAGCTCATATTGATTGCTAGAGCAGGAAAGAACACAGGCTTTGGCACAGAAACTTTTCCCCTTGAAAGCAAAGTGGTCAACTTCAACGATCACACAATTTCCTTCATTTAATGAGCACTATGATTTGGTTAGAGAGGGGGCAGAGTTTAGTGGTGTGGGTGTGACCAAGTTTATTCTACACCACACACAGCATCACCTGGACATGGACTCAGCAGGAAAAGCCAGGCAGCCTTGCTAAAAGTTGGCCGCTTTCGCCTCTCCTGCTGCAGCAGGAGTTGGTAACAGCAAAGGACCTGCGGACTCCATCCTGGGATACTTTTGCAATGCTGTGGCGCGGCTCCCATGCGTGGCACTGCAGGGACAGTGATCAGGGGCGGCTCGAAGCTGGCATCCCAGTGGGACCATTGTCCCCTGCCCTGCTGTACAGGGGGCTGGAAGCAGCAGCAAAGGCACTTGCACAGAACTGAGCTCGGCGGAGCAGCCGCGCGGCGCCGAGGGGCACTCAGATGACCTAGCCTTCAGGCGCGTTTGTCTATCAGTGTTATCTGTTATTTTGGGCGGGGAAATGCTAGCCATGGGAGCTCCCCCCACACTGCCTTTGTTTCATGACTGCCATGTGGGCAGTGCGTGGGAATGATCACCCTATTGCCTTTATCTGGGGAAACCACATGGACGCAACCCACAGGGAGCATCCACCACCTCTGTTCTTGTTCCTGGTGGTGAATACCTTTCTGTGGGTAAAACACCTTCTCCTTTGTATTGTACTGTGTGCATCTTATTCCATCATTTCATGTTTTCAGTAAGTTGTTATCGCTACCCATAGTCTCTCCCCTTTTGTCTCTACTGGAAGGGGCAGGGGCTGGGAGTTTAATTGTTTGGAGTTTAATTTCCTGCTGGTGTTAAAACCAGCACAGTCAGGTACCAACATCTCATAGCATCTGTTAATCCTAAACAAAGTCTTGATTTCTATGCAAAATAAAAGAACCACAGTAGGTTTCAAAAAGATGCCTGTCACAGAAATGGGAACTGTGATACAATTGTATTTTAATTTGATTCTGTACAGAGTTACACAGTAGAAAACTTTTTAGATCTTTTCAAAACAGCTATTAACTGCTTAAGACTATTCTCAGTAATGCAACTAAAACCCTGGACCTGGAGTGGCTTATGCTTAGATGAGCACACCACTATTACAATTGTGCTGAAATACTGGAAATGTACATTGAGCAGACTTAACCACCTCCAGGACATAACAGCAGCACCAAAGGAAGTGTGTCATATTTTCAGTATTCTTAAATTATTTTCTCCCAGCAGAACACACTAGTGAGCAAAACTCACACGCTTGGGACAGATTTTTCCTCAATTGCTAAAACAAGTCCTGTTTTTGCCAGACTTAACATGGAGTCTGGAAAGCCACAGAGAACTCAATTCAGTCCACTGTGGCTATTCCATATTCCCATCGCCCAGAAGCACACGTGCTTGTGTCTGTGAGGTGAGTGAGGGCCTCTTCCATCACTTCCTGACGTGGTGCTGGAGTCCTGGCTAGCTCAATCCCCCACAGTACCACGCTGGGAATGGGAAACAGCTCCTGATACAAATGCCAAGAGCTGAATCTTAGAGCTGTTGTGCTACAGCACCTTTGAGCTGTCAGCACTGGGAGGAGGCAAAGGATGAGGAGGAGGCTCTTGGTATAGGGTTCCAGGGAAAGGTTTATTCCTGAAGGGCTCAGGGACTAAAAAGCGAAGAAATCAGGGTTCCAGGGATATTTATCTGGGGGCAGTTCAAGGGAGGGTACAAAACTTTAACCAATAGGGGGAACACTGGTTAGGAGCACAAGGCAGGGTTTACAATTCATGGGCCAATAAGCAAACACAGGGGGAGGGAACAGCTCACATAACCAACAGGACACCGAGTAACAGGGGATTGGCAGGGAACTTTCTGGAACAAGGGGCTTGTACAAGACAGAACTGACAGGTAGAGGGAGGAGGGACAGGGAACTTTCTGGGAGAAGAGTTGAGGTTACCACAGGGATTGACAGGCTTCCAAGGGGGTGTAACTTGGGGCAAACCAACTGAACTGGGGGGATACAATACAACAATACAGAAGGGAATTGAACAAAATATTATGATCAAAACACACCACAACTACTTCCTTGTGTTTTTAGGTAAGGAATGTAAGGAGGAAAAGATCATTTGATTAAGCAAATAACATGTGAAATTAAACAGAATCCACATTTCTTTTTTTCTTGCATCTGTTGAACAGAAAAACATAGATATAAGCAAACCAATCTAGCAGTTTTGTGAAAATACATCCTATGTTGGGTTTTCCTTGCATCACTCACTCAGAGCAGACCAGTACTCTACAGGCAGGGAGGCAGGGGATTCTCTCTGCATAAGTGTTTTTAGCTTCTTCTAGAACTGTTGGAAAGCAGAGATTTCCATAGCCTGGACTTAGCTCTGGTACAAACAGTTGTCACCTGAACTGGGAAGGCTTCCTGGAGGATTAGAGGCAGATGCCCTGGTGCACATGTGAAAGAGAGCTAAGAGGACTCAACATAGTGCCTTCAGTGCCTATTGCCTTTATATCACCTCCTGAACTGCGGGCCTTACTGAAAACCCCAGCCAAATTCTTAGTGAGAACCCTTGCAAATTCTGATGTCTATCAGAGTGCTCTGGTTCCAATTTTGTCTGTTCCCACTTACCTACTATACCATACTACCAGATACCACTATTCCACATTCCACAAGGAATCAAAAGGAGCTGAATTTAGGGAGTTCTGAAAAACACACAACCAATCGTCCCATAGCACAGTAAATTACTAGATAGAAACAAACACTTTTGGACAGCTTAGAAAAACATGTTTTCTATTTATTTAAAAATAAGTTTGTAGTTACTACATTGCAGTGACAGTAATTCTTACACGTACATTCTAGTTTGTATAAAAGGATTCAAAGTATTATGCATCAAAACTAACATAGAAAGTGTCCACATAACAGTAAAGAAATTTCCAATCAATATGTACAAAAAGAAAGGGCACTGTTATCCTGGTGAGATATTTCACGTTATAACATGATAATCTAGATTTCTGGAAGGAAAAAAGCCTTGATAAAGCTAAAGAATTATAGTTTTCAAAACTGTTACTCATTACATACAACAGATTTGTGTTTTACATAATTCTGTACAAAATAAGTGTAATTTTTAATCTGAAAATCTGTCAGTTTTAAAATTAACCTTTCTAGGTAATTTACTTGAAGTTGAGCTCCATTCTATACATATTGAAACATTATGACAGAATTTAATTCACACATGATCATTATCCAGTTGTCCACCACACTTCTGCAGTTTTAGTATGGTCCAAAAATGTAACTTCTGTATGGTCTCAATGCATTAGCAAACCAACCCATGCAGTTGTAAGCACAAAACAGTACATGTACATCAGACAGTACATGATAGGTACTTCTATTTCTTACTACTACTACTTTGTGTGACCTCATTCTTTGTTCTTTCAGTGTAGAAATTCATAGTATATAACTACTTTCCCTCCCTAAAATGTATTGTTTGCATTGTTTGAAGTGAATTTCCTGATGTATTTATCTGCATTAAAAAGGATCCAAATGACTACTTGTCTCACTACGTACCTCCTAAAAGCTAAATTTATTCACCCTTATTTTATTGCAGCATATAAGGTTTCTCTCTAGAGTGCCTTGAGGCTGTTAGAACCTTGGGAAAAGGGGAGGTGAGAGGGGTGAGGGGGAAGCAGCTAATCACCTCTTTCTGCAATTTGTCTTGTCATCTGGCTTCCTGGCATGTTTCCTCCTCTAGCACACTGTAAAAATGACATGGCGAATTCCCACATTAAAATCAGCAGAAACACAAGAGCACCTGGAGGTTAGCTCTGGTTTAAAAGCTACCTGCTGTTTTCCCCCAGACATCATAGAAAGTGAGCAAACTGTATTCACAACTCAAAAGCAAGAAGCTACATAAGCTGTCAATGCCAGATTTGTTATTTGAAACACATTGTCAAGCCTTGGCCAGTTTTATGAAATGTAATACATTTCCCTCTGCATATGAACATGTATATACAGTAATTTACAGCAGAAAACTAACAGCCCTTTTATCAGTTGACTATCTAGGTCCCCTTGGAAACCAATCTGTTACAAGAACTTCAGGGATAAAAGAAAATATATACTCATTTTGCACAGTTCATTTGTCTTTATTTAGGTCATAAACAGAAAATGAGCTTTTGCTGTTTCTAGGTGAGGTTTCAAAATCCTCTACCTTCTCTATCACATCATTGTAGCAGAGTTATAATTGAATATTTATAAAACAATGTTAAAAAAAAAAGGCAAAAAAGAAAAACCCTTGACAGTCTACTGTGGACAAAATATACTATTTTAGAATAAGGTGAGGTCTCAGGACAAAATGTAAGTATTGTGGTATGGCTATATTTTGATTGACCAGTGATGTTAAAATTACCTCAGCAAGATTCACATGCTACAAATAAAATGTGAATTTGATCAAAGTGAGTTTAAAAACCTCCAACCTCCAATCTACTATATAAATACAGGGTGAAAGGGTCCCATCCAGTTAAGCCTATTGCTTTTATAGAACCAGTCAACTATTTAATATTTGCCTAAATTCAAATTACATGCTAAAGCATTTACTTGTAGTCCTCAATCCAACAAATGTGAGCAAAATATTTTAAAATGCAGTGTAAAAATTGTAACAAGCTTGAAATTACTGAATGGACAGACTATTTTTTGCGTTGCATTGTATTCCTTTTCTTGGTAAGACAAAAGCCTCTGGCGCAGAATTGGTACTTAAAAATATTTGTACAGCAATACAGTGAATAAACTGTCTCTACACTACAATTTATTTTTTAATAGATATTAATATCTATACGTGCTGCATCAGGGTCCTTTATCAATTAATAGTTTTACAAATATTAAGCCACAGTAATATTTAACTCAACCAACTCAACTTACAAGTCTATCAACAAACTGATCACAGGTACAATCTGGACACTGTACAAATAAACATCTGAAAATCTTTATCACAGCAGTCGAATCACTGGAGGAAGACATTTCTCTGTAAAGTTGTATCACTGTTCATTGCAGAGTGACAAAGAGCTCTAGTTCAATATTGACAATAATAATGAACACTACAGTGGCAAAATTTCAGTTCCCAGAGCACACACTAACAACAGAAACGAAGTGGCTAAAGCGTTGTTAAGTATGTAGGCACAGGTACAATGATTCCTGTTAAACATTTAGAGCACACTTATGACAGAAGCAGAAGTATTTCCTCATTGGTACTTAAAGAACACACTTATCAAGATACCACTCAGCAGCAAATACCAATTTTAAAGTTTCCCAATATAGTGTAGAAATACCAGAACAGTATTCTCATATCCATGTAAAATATAGATGAATTTAATGAATAAAACTGAGTTAATTGCTGCCAGATCATTTGCATGTATGTGATTATAAAGCTATGTTATTTACAATGCAAATGTAAAACAAGCACATGAGGTTTTGATACTTCATTTTCTGAACAAGTTGTTAGGTACTTGAGATGGTATTATAAAACATGCATATAACTATAGTCCTTAAATTATTTCAGAACACTGACCAATAGGTTATTGCTCACATTTAAAAACCTAAGACTCTGTAATCAAAAGCTCTTTTTCTGTATTGATACAGTATCTCACGACTGTTTCAAATAATATTTTTTCCCAAACCAAAATACAGTCTGATGGTGACTAAAGTCTCATAAAGTTTGCAACCTAGTGAAATTATATTATAAAAAATAAAACTTTTAAATAAATCTGGTATTAATTTCTAATAAATTTCTAGCGTTGCTTCTATTAAAAAATTACCCAAATCATCCATTTTTTTTTAAAAGAAAAACATTAATGTTTCTAATAAGAATCAAAAACTTACTGGCTAAAGTCACCAATATTACTGGGTAGGAAGCAGTACCCATGTTCTGCAGGTAAGGCCTTCTATCCTCATAAAATAAAGATGTACAATCTTCTACCTACTGTTAAGGGAACGCAGATTATTTCAGTCTTCAAAACTTACACACAAGGTATTTTCTATATATAAATATATACATAAACATGCCATATAAAACATTATTACAAACGGAGTAAATACAGAAGATGAATTTTAGATATAATCTATTTTATATATTACAATGCAGATAACATCAGGAAATTACACATTTTCAAATGATTGCCTTCATCAGTGAGAATTGACAAAATTAACAACTAGAATCAATCAGTTTTGAATTGTGAAGCTGTATTGCAACTGTACAAATGTAGCTTGTTATCTTACCACATGTTTAGTGACTCCATTTTAATCAGATGATAAAGCAATACTTGTTAGAAAAAATAAATATGCCAAAAAATCAAATACAAACTAATCCCTGGCCCCCAAATTCAAATCCATAACAACTCAAAGAGGATCTGGAAAATATCTCAGCCATTTTTTGTAGCAAAATGAACTACCTAAAGCTAGGTATAGTGGATTACTAATCTGCTATCCACAGTAGCATATTTCTATTAGTCTTGGCGGCAAATAGCAATATTCTTCGTTCAAACTTTTAGGGTTTTTTTGTAAGAAAATAAAGAGTGAAGAATCAGGCCTCAAATACATATACAGAATCTGTGCAAATTTAAGATCTTCATTCTGCATGTCCTCCCTTCCAGACATTGCAGATGGTGTGTAAAAACAAAAAAAAAAGTATAACCAGAAAATTTTGGTTACATTTTTGTACCATACCAGATCTCCGTAAAAACCACTACTTATGTATTTTTTTTTCCTTGAAACTGGACAATACTTTTTTATAAGTGATAGAAAATGGTATTAAGGTTTGCTTGTAAAGTTACAAAATAACTAAATGTACCATAAACAAATAAATAACTGCTTTTCTTTTCCAGAGCAGTACATATAACAATACATTCCCCTAAGTCATATAGTTATCATTTACAATAGACAACTTAATTTTAGTAAGGATGCAAGAAATAATAGAATACAAGGCACAATCATTAAATGGAATTTTTCTTTAGGGTGTATATTGACATATGTCAGCATGATATACCATAAAAAGTGCAGAAAAACACAATGTGCAATGAGACCACTGTATAAAACATGATTGCATAAAAAGTGATTTGGCCTTTTAACCCTAATAATTGAAAATAACCAATCTTCCCCTTAAAATTAAACTATAAAGTATGACATTTTAAAATTTTCAATTCTAGTGCTATCTAAAAAATCCTGAAAAAAATTTATACCTGGGTAATATTTTAGACATATGTGTTTATGTATATATTAATATATACACATACACTATTCTTTGTAGGTAATTTCAGACTCATAAGCATGTCTAACGTTGTAGAAACAACAATCAATCTGGATCAGAAAGTAAACATCATAATTCCATACATGTCCTGTAATTTCCTTGAATCCTTTAACCAATTGTACATTTAGACTAAAACATCTCTGTCAAAGGACCCCACCAGTGCATTATTTTCTACTAGAAGTACCAAAAAGGATACATTTCAGAACAATGTTAACAACTTACTATTTAAAACAAGACACAGTTTTTATCACTGTAAATGGTATGCTGTACTGACACTCAAAAAGAAAAAAAGGTTTTCCACTGCACTGATTCTCAGTCTTTGGCACAATAAACAGAGATTTAGTGATTGATACAAGAAGAATCAAGGTCTGAAAAATTAGACATTAGTCAAACTTTTTCCAATGTGGATATATATATTTGTGATTACGTTTTTGCTATGTTTGGCAGAACATGGATAAACAATGGCCTGTGCTAGGCTCCTTTTGCAGCTGAACGTTCCATCACAACTGAAATTAAACATTTTCAGGTTAGCAAAGTTTGGTATTGTATTATTTAATAGAAATGCAAGTGAATTTACTGCCACTTTTTGCCAAAGTCTGCCTTCCTAGGCAACTCGACTTTACAATCAAAGTGTACCTTGCTTGGTCAAAAATAAATTTCTGTTTTCAATTTGTGGCAATTAAAATTTCAATTACCTTTTATCAATTGTGTAGAGATATAACATATGACTTGAGCAGAGTAGCTCTGAACTCTGTACATCAGTCAGAAATTGCTTCAATTACTCTCAACTGTGAACAAAATGACTGTTGAAATGTATAACCTATTTGGAGGGCAATAAATAGCAAAAGTTTAAAATATATATTTCTTTCAAAGAATGTTCTTTCAGTTTATCATTTTGCTAAATTTTTCTCCCCAAATCAGAACATACTCTTCTAACCCATAATAGCAGCAGGGAAGCAGAAGTCTGTTCTGCTGTTCCTTAACTGTACCTGCTTCATAGCATTCTGAAGTAAAACCCTTGGTAAAAATTACCAACCAATTAAATTAGCTTTTGCTTTTTCAGTCAACTTTCGGACTCTGCCTCTGCTTGAAGTTCCAAAAGTTAAGGAGGTGTCTTCAAACAATAGCTGCCTTTGCTCTTCCTCAGAGTCATCTTCATTGTAAAAGGCTGTCCTCCTACCCTGGTTTCTAGTTCTCATGTGAGGTTCAGAATCTTTAAGCTCTTCAGAACTCTCCTCCATAGGCTCATGTGTCTTTTTCCTCCTGCTTCTTGTTTGCATTTTAACATTTGCAGGAACTAAGAGGTCTGAGCCTGGCTGGCGGCTCTTTATCTTCCTTTTTGGCTTTCTACCCCCTCGGCCTTTTTTTTGTAGCAAGTCTTCCTTCACATTATTTTCAGAAAGAGAATTGCATGCAGTAGAAACAGAAGCTTCCTCTGGTATATCCCTTGCAGTCTGGATTGTATTCTGCTCTGCAACCTTTTGCTGTTCAACAATTTGTAGCTTTTTTGGTTTCCTGCCTCTTTTTTTGTGCACCACCACTTCACAGCTACTGTTATTAGTCTCCACCTTGGGTTTCCGTCCAGGACCTCTTTTAACCGGAGGTTTCAAAGGCTGTCCTCCATGTCCATTTACCTGAATGCTTCCTGATGCCAAAGCATTACTCTTGCAATCTGCTGTAAAGAAATGGTAGAATGTACACGTCACACAACAGATTTGCATTTTACATTCATTTTCACACTGCCTTAAAAACTCTTACTAAAATATCTGAATGGATTCATAATGATTTACAATCTGTCAAAATCTAAGAAACCCAAAGTTGAGCTCAGAGTTTCATTCTAGTATGGAATGAGAACTAACTTCTAGTTGGATTTAGCACAGGGTAGCTGCAAGGGGAAAAAAATCAAGAAACATAAAAGCCAGGAAAAATGCAGGGGGAGAAAAAAGAAGAAAAGAAAGGGAACCTAAGGGTTTTTATCAGATAATATGATACCAGTGGACAAAACACCTATTTTGTATCTGCAACAGCAAAAGGTTGCTCAAGAAACATTACAGCAAGGATTGGGAATGCTTCACAGGAAGTCATCTCTGCAGAAATAAAAATTTTCTTTCAACCTCAGGTAGCATCTTTTGTATCAAATTCGTACAGATTTCTCACACTAACAGATAGCAGAAGGTACTTGCTTGGAGACTTTTACAGGGTATGAGTTTTCATTATGTGAGTGGTACTCAACTTCCTCAGAGGGGCATGTCGCAGGACCTCTTAGGAAAATACTCTGGCACCACAGCCCTTGCCTAAAATATGGCCAAGAGCAGGCTCATAGCCAACATGATAGTTCCTGCAGCCCTTTGGGGAAACACCCACATACAGCTTCTGCTGTGTTTGAATGTGCACCATCATGCACTAAAAGCAGAGGCCTCCTCTGTCCTATGAGCGGATGCAAGGAGACAGGACCACGCCAGCAACATTCAGAAACCCCTGACCTGACCAAACATCCCATCCTATAACAGCTGCATTATTTAGCCATGCAATGTGGGAACAGCTGGGGCCTTTGTAAGAAAGCTTACAAGCAAGATGATTTGACTTATCAGATGACAAGCTACTTTTTCAGAAGCATGGATGAGTAAGAAAGAACTCCTTGGGGCAAAGGCTACAAGGAGTAGGCAGATTCATCAGATGGGAACCAATTTACAGATTACTGTGTCCCCATTTTCAGAGAAAAGATGTTTAGTGGATCCACCTGCTTCAAGTATCTTCCTAATAGTTCAAAACTCCTCCATAAAAAGGAAAGTTTTTTGACTAGGGGATCTTATTTCAGCCTCTACAGAATCTTTGAATTTTAAGGTATTCTGACATCAAAAGACCAAGCAAGCTCACTCAGGAGATTTCATGAACTAGGTCCAAGCAGGCCATTCAAAAATACTAAACAGAAGCAGTAAACACTGCATAGATTTTTTTCTGCTGTGCCAAAATATGAAAGAATGAATTTGCAACTGGGGTCCTCTGATCTTTATGCTTATTGCTACACAGAATGTCATCACACTCAGTGCTACTGACCCAAACATAACCCACAGAAGTTGTATGTGATTACACGTACAGGATTTAAAGTGTGACCATACAGAAGTCTGCTTTGGAACTTAGGAATTTCTAACATGACATTTGTAATCATTTAAATGAAGGTACAGGTTTGCTAACATCTCAAAATCATCTAGACCACAGTTATCACACCATGGAAATGGTGTTAAGAGTAGTCAAAACTGTGCTAATTCAGGAAGGAAACTAATGGTGACTGAGTTGTTCCATTAGATTTCCCTATTCTGCTACATCATAATGCATTCGAATTTCCCTACCCCACAACTGAAGTATAACACTACAGTCACTACATCAATAACTCTGAGGGTGGAGAGGAAGTTTCAAAGAAATTTGGTACCTTGCGGAGTAACAGTGGAAGATTTTACTTTGCGCTTGATTTGCTTCTCTTTCTCGGGATTTTCTCTCGTGGAGTTATTCCTAGTGTTATGACTGTAATCAGATGGGGTAGGGTTTGATACAATATTCTGGTTCTTGGAATGTTTGGTTGAATTCTCCAGTACTAGAAGGATAAAAAGAAAAAAAATTATCAAGTCAAGTAGTTTATACTACATTCAATATAATTGGGCTAAAATGGAACTCATGTTCTACTACAAACAATTTGACTCAGTGATCCAAAAGGGAGAAAGCTTCCTAGATAAAATGACATAGCCTAATTTGTTCAATTTTCCTCCGAAGAGCCTCAAAGGCCCATCAGTTTGAAAACAGAACCAGTCTTGATTGAAAGAAATATATTGGATTTCCAAAGAGCCAGTTTATCTTTTAAAAGATTCACAGCTTAATTTAAAAAAACTCAAAACCAAAAACACCCCAACTTGCCTGACTTTCCTGACCCTGCAGTAGTATTAGGCTTTGTAATTAAAGGCTTGATAGTTAAAGGCTTTGCTCCTGAAGAAGTAGATGGTTGCTCTGTAACAGCCACATCTGTTATCCCCCTATTGCTTCGAGTCCGCACAAGCGAGGAGGCCTCAGCCGCTTTTCCATTCATCTGAGGTGGAGCATGTCTCAGTGCTGTCGACCGTGCAGGTGCAGAAGATGAAGTGGCAGAAGTTTCTGCCTTCAGCTGAGGTTTTATTAATCTCCTCTTCCTTTCAGGGCTGCAAAAGGAGTAACAGTTTTTATCCTGGATGGCCACCTTATTATTTTACAGGAATAAATAAAATTAAATGCTAGTGTCTGAGATTGTGGGAGTAAAACAATCACCTCTGCATGAAGTATGTTAAAAATATGGCATTAACTGTGGAAATTCATGTAAGTTGTGAGCTTCTGAAAAGTGAATCTTTACAATAAATACTATAGTTATATGACAAAGCATGATGCCATCACTACCCTAACGATGCTGTTTTACTGTACACATTTAGCAGTTATTTGAATTTTAAGCACTTACACTAGGATAGCTCTAAGTAAAGTTTAAAACTCTTCCACATCATAGGGACTTGCATGTCAAAGCTATCATTCTGCAATATAGGGAATAGTAAAGGAAGTATTAAGAAAAAAACACACTAAGTTTTATTGTTTAGGTATGTCAAAATTTCACAGCATTTCATGAATACTATAAAGGAATTAATGTACCTGGATGCAACACTACTGGAAACTGAGCTGCTCCTACTTCTTTTTTTCCTTCGTTTCTTTATTGTATTTCTTTTATGAAAGCGCAGGGCAGATTTATAATCTGATAAAATAGAACTTATGTGTTCTTCAAAGAATGCAGAAAGGCGCAAGCTCATGCTGTAGATCTAAAAAAAAAAAAAACGCCAGTAAACAAGTTTTATACTTCTCTAAAGCATCCTTTTACTTATTTATCACTGAACAATAGCTAGAAAAGCAAAAAGTGATTAACATAGAAATGTTTTAGAGAAATTTACAATCTGCCTCAATATATATATGCTGACCCACATGAATATTTGCTTTAACTGTTTTCATAGCCTTCAAAAGCGTATCATAACGGAAGATGACACAGAAAAGGAAAAATTGGAAAAGCTAGTTTTTGCCTTTCTAGAATGTATCCCATTCTAGTTTCAACAGAAATCACAAAGAGAGATCCTTAATGTAATTTTACTGTATCATACCTAGGGTCAAGAAATCTTATTTTCTGCTCCATTAAGTTGCATTCTTATATGCTATATTTGAACATCAGTCTATTCCTTTTACAAATGAATTGATACAACAAGGAAGTTGGCTGCACCAGGTACAATAAATGTATTGGAATTATGTAGGTGCACTTTTTTTTCCCCCATCTCTAAACTCAGATGATTTACAGAGACTCCCAAATTCATTCTAGATCACAAGTAATTATTTGAGCACAGTTGCTATTAATTCTGGAAACAGAAAAAACACAAAAGTGACCTGTCTAGGTACTTTGAGGAGACACGTCACCTTCTATGAAACATAAAAACAATATTGAACCAGTTCCCACTTAATGGCACACCAAACTATCTGAGCACTGGACTCAATATGTTTGACGGTTTCTGCACATGTTACTGGAGATAGCATACAAAGGAATGTGTATCTGACGTGCTAAGCTAAAAAAAGAAAAGCTGATAACTTTACGTTTACTGTTCAAGAAAGCATCAGTGACATTAGTTGCCTAGTTCAAATAAGCATCAGTGACAAAGAAACATGCTAAAAATCTAAGTGCATGGTATAGTAAAAACACATTCAACTACATGCTGCATGCACTGAAAGCATATAGAATATTAAAACTCTTGACATAAGAGCCTTCCACTTCTACTTCTGAGTAAACCAAAAAAAGAAAAATTTATTTTATAGACTACACCAGTCTGTTTGGAAGAAACATGAAAGAAATGAAAATGTCAAAAGAATCTATGAAACCACACAAAGCTAATGTCAGGTATGATGAGGTCAAGGAGAGAAAGGAAAACCACAAAAGAATCCAGACCTGCCCCAAAAGCTCTGCCATTTGCTGCAACTGAATGAATAATTCTTTTATGGAGTATGGCAGCCTCAACAGTGAGTGGGCCTGGCTGTTACTGACTGGAGATTAATCACTGATCTGCTAGTCGCCTACTAAGAAATTTGTGCTCAGGTCTTAAAATAATGAAGTCCTAATGATTAACCTGCTGTCTAGAACAGACAGACATAAAAGCTGTTAAGAATTCTGGTCTTAAAACCTAGCACATATTAGCAGACACAAAGCTACACAGAAGCCTTGAACCCGTGTAAATATGCATCTCTAATTTAACTGCTATCAGATACTGCATCTACTACTAGCAGGACATCTCAATATGAATAGCTTTGCAAGCTGACACTTTATGCAAACTGTCCTGGTTTCCCAGAATCCTAAGAGCTTCATTACAATCCTACTGCACAGTGATGAATAGCACAGAAGTTCAACATCCTCTGCTCTCTATACCTGGATATTTCAGTTTTGGACAACCTTCAAAGTGGAGGGGCTCCCTGTGTGTTTGTTTTAAAAATCTGGTTTCTTCCCAAAATACCAGTTAAATTTCACTATTGTACTNTCTGGTTTCTTCCCAAAATACCAGTTAAATTTCACTATTGTACTCATAATCCTGCTTCTACAAAACTTTTCTTCCATGTGATTTTCCCTTTAGACCCACTTTCTAATATTTACTTCCGAAACACATGCAGAACATCAGAACTTTTGGTATTTAAAGAGCACACATTTCTTTTCCTTAAAATACAAAGCTGTAATAGTTTCTCAAAAATATGCATATTTTAAGTTCAGAAGTAATTAAATTTGTTTTTCAAAAGCAATCAAATGACTCTCTCTCTGCTTTTTCAGTCCTATATTTTCAGATATAAGTGTTCTTTCAAGCAACAATGG
>VWYI01037943.1:0-20891 GCA_013399455.1 Anthoscopus minutus | reverse complement strand
TGCTATTTTCTCTCTCTATCAATACAATGAATAAATTAGGTGCCCTTTGTCTTTTTTGGTTTTTTTTTCCTTTCTCAAGAATGAACTAAGAAAGCAATCCCATCCTAATGGGAAAAATCTGAAATCACAAGATTGTGAATTTGTGAATGACTGCTCTATTGACCCATAACATATTCACTAACATTAACTAGGCCAAGTGTCATGTACAAAGCACTCTGAAGCTTTCTGGCTTCTATGCTCCTTTTTCACTTGTTACCCACGTCTGAGACTCAGAGCTCCCTTTGGAGGAGAGTTCTTGACTGTTGGAAGTATCCTCATGAATCAGAAGCTATTCAAGATGTAGATGTTTAATATTCTGAGATCATCTCAAGCTGCCTCAATTGGTCTCAAGAGGGCTGTTAGTGTTTAAGATATCAGTGTCATAATGCCAGACTTGATCTAGGGAGGCACAGTGAGGTCAGAACACCAGAGCAGTGGCATGAGTCATTACTGAAACGATGCCTACATGGCTGCTATGGTTAAATGTCCCACTTTTTGTGGGTGTACAATGACTATCACAGTGCAAAATCCTACTTACACAGAAGAACATAACTATTTAATAAGCAGTGCTGCTGCTAATTTTTAAATAAGTGATTTAGGAGTACTAGGTTAGATTAAGAAGCTGTTCTTTCAACACCCTTGAGAGCATAATGGAGATAAAACTCTAACATGGGAAATGAGGTTATGGAGATGTACTGAGGGCTGAAAATGAGATATGAGATCTTAACTTGGTCTATATTTTACGCTGTGTAGGTGGTTTTGTCATAGATGTCTTGCGTCTGAATTTTTCAGGTATTATGGATTTTCTCTTTCACACTCTAGCAGTAGAAATATTTGTGAATTCTATATTGTATTCACACTTAGATCTACAAAAGCGTTCAAAGTTCTGTATGTTGCTGTTAGAGAAAACAAAGATGTTATCTGCATCTTGTAGTTTGAGGAGACATAAGATTTTTTTCAGTTCCTAGGGGAGATGAATGTGCAGCCATTCAGCTTTCAGAAAAGTTACGCATTTTCTCATCAATTAGCCAAAATAACTGAAACTTTTTGAGGCCCATCAGATTTCTCATTCTAATTTGGTCACTGACTTTGCTTATATTGGTGTCTTAAACATTGTCCTAAATTCTAAGTTAGTGGATATGTTATGATGACAAAGTATTAAAAAATTAGTATGTTCATAAGGCCAATTTCTTTCCTAGGTTTTCTCCAGGGCATTGGTACAAATGACACTCATGCTGTCTTACTCCTGGCCTTTCTGTGTGCTGAGAGAGCTAGCTTTCTCTGGAGTAAAATTTGAGCATGGTTTAAATGATAGCTTTCAATAGTTAACTCATAGACATCATCTGTGTACTTGACAGATTTTAGATATACTGGGTATATACCATGTTCTTCCTTTTAGCCTGGGAAAACCTCTACAACTATTCAAAAACTCTGTCTACATATCTGCCAGCTCTTCAATTTACATCATATCTGGGATGAAAACAAGATTCTTTACCCCAGTTTTGTGTTTTCAGATAGAGTAAAAAGAGCAAATTGAAAGTTAAGATTATTAATTTTATATTGTTATGCCTGAGATGAGATGAGATGAGATGAGATAAATTGTAAAGAATAATGAAATACATACCATTGAAACCAAGAAGACGGTGGAACAACTGTTTTGGCTGCATGAGCAGTCATTTAATATGGTGTACTCCAGCAAGTACTTTGAATACTGCATTCAAAATCTTATTATGGATTTACAGCATTTCAAAGATGAAACTTCATACATTCAAATAAAGAAAAGAATACATATGAATAGCACTTTGGCAATCCAAGACATTTGGGAGGTGACAAATTGTATCTGGATTTGATAGGGTTTTTCTTTTCTCCTATTTCTATTACTGGGTTATTTGTAAGAGAAAAGAACTGAAAAGATAAATTTAATACTGAGGTTTTTTTAGGTCCATTTAGTCTGTACTAATGTGACCCCATGCTGCTGTCATGGCCAGTGAGACCTATTATCACATGCTGAATATTATTTGTAAAAGTTACAACTACCTGGGGGCAGCATTAATTATAGCACGCAGTTTAACCTCAGAAAAGATAAAAATCAATTGGTGAAGCTTGAATGGAGGCCACATGGCTGCTCTTTAATTCATAGAAAAACAGAATTTGTCTTCCTAGAGCTGGGTACTAACTGTATGCTTTTAAAAGATAACTGTACGCTTTTGAAAGCTCTTTCTCTATTTCTGAAATACTAAACAATGGCCAGAATCATTTACGAAGTGTTTTACACAAAAAGAATCTCTACTTTTGTGCCCCCCATCCTGATGGATGAGACACAGCCTTTGTAAGGCATCTAACTACAATTCAGAGCTAACTGTACTGCAACTGTTACTGCAGTTCCACTTCAATAATAAACTAATTGATTGTTTTACTGACTTAGGGAGTTAAGCTAAGGAGTGAAAGATAAGAAATAAATTGTTTTGCATTGGAATATATTCTGTGTGCACATGTTGAAAGACTAATCACTTGAAAGGATGCAAAAATATTTGTGGATAACACAAGAAGGATGGTTAATGCACTCTCTGCAGGTATGTAGTTTTTGTAGGGGACTTCAGCTACCAGAGAGCCTAGTCAGTCTAGTTGCAATTATAAAAAATAGCTCTTTACTAAAGAGCAAGGATAATTTGAAATATGGACCACTGCATCATTTCTCCCAGGTTTTAGAAGCTGCTATGACTATAGTGGCTATATTGAGCTGGGAAGTGGTGCAAACTTGCTAACACTTGTTACTTATTTAAAGCAGTTTTTCAAACTGATTATTCAAGTGAAGGATAAAGCATAAGTGTAATATAAACATATGTTTTCAGGTGAAATTAAGTAATTTTTTATTGTTAGCTTGTGCATTTGTCATTGCCTGACCTCTAGCATGTCTCATATAGGTTGAAATTAATATTTCTATAATTTTGAGCCATGAAATACTAAAATCTGTTTAAAAGAAGNTTTAAAATATATATATAATTTAATCTATATTATAGCATGACTTTGAATTTAATCAAAATTACACAAAAATATCTTGAGTATTTAGGAAAGTAGTCAAGAGGAATAAAAAAATATCTATGCAAGCTATACTCCTAAATAGATTTTAATATTTTTGAAGTGATTGACCTAATTCTAACTTTACATTGTTTTCAAATTACTCTAAATGTAATGATCTTGATCAAGTTATTTTTAATTTACCAGGTGTAATTGAGGTTTAAATAAGACCCAGATGTGCGCCCATAATTGCTACTGTATTTGGCAGTAAGTTTTTGTTATTTCTTGGCCAAGTTTAAGCAATTAAGCCATCTGATTTCAAGACTGTGAAACATCTTTTTTGTTACTGTTCTTTCCAGGAGCTGTAGCAATATCACATGACCTGCCCTAATTGAGCAGATTATAATTTTCCTGAAACATTGCACTTTCTATATGTCATAATTGTTAACTCCGATAGAAAATTTCCTTCACTTCTTGGGCTCTGTTACAATCAGGATCAAGGATCAGACAGCTAGAGTTAAATTATCTTGCTCTCTTTTATATAAAGATTACAAAAATATGAAAAAGAGACAAGAACAGTATTACTTTGTGCTTATTTGCATATTTGTTTGGTGCTTAGAACCAGTCATTTCAAGCTGAGATATATTCCTGTGAAAATGCCTTCCCATTAGTTTGGCTAGCATTTCAGATGTTTTGAAACAAATATGAATTCATCTTTCTTTCATCTTGATACCCATAAATACCCTTATCTAACTATGAGAGTGAAAGCATTGGAAACTATCTGCTTACAATGAAGAGATACCTAACATAAAATCTGTTTTAGATGGTGATTATAAAGGTTATTCAAACTGCTGGTTGTTGATGGGTTAAAGTCCAATCATTGTGTGAAAATAGGCATTGACACTTCTAAGCAAAGGTTTTAATAAAGGTGGGAAGAGATTTCTTCAAATCCTTCAAAATGGTTTTGCTTCTAAGTGTAAAAAGCCTCATATAATTCTGTTTTAGAGATAGTGTAGGATGCTCAATCTACCCTTCATGCAGTAGATGGTGAATCAATGCTTCTTTTCCATATACTTTTTTCAAAGGTATCATGCTTTCAGATTGTTGATACCCTAATTGATGTTAACTGATTAAAGATATGAGTAGATTGTATGTTCTAGGCTTTCATAAAATACAATAATGATCATTCTATATAGATATATTATTAAAAGAAAAAAATCTGTAGAACTCTTCCATTCCCAAGGCAAAAAAAAGTTTGCTTTCAATGAGCTATGACTTTATTTTGCTACTGTACTCCTGCAGTTGGCAAGGAATGACATCGCAGTTCTCAATTGTCTTTCATGTGGCTCCTGTTATATTAAGCTTCAGAGGGATAACATATCATATATCACAATTAACTGATTATTCTCATATATTGCCTCTTTTCTCTTGAGGGGTTACTGCAATTATTTCAGGTGTAAGACACACAGCAATTTGTCTTCCTGGTTGAAATAAAACATTACTTCACAGATACCTATTTCCAACAGCAATGAACTTTCCTTCAATTAGTGTAGACTGAATAGTCTCTGGTAACCCTACTGTGAAATTACTAAAAGAGCAGACAGATATCCCGCTTGATTTTGAACCTTATTTCTTTTAGTTGTAGAGAAATCCAAAGAGCATGCCATTTATCACATCCTAAATTAAACAGCTGGAGAACTGCTATAATTTTTCAGTGAACTGTGTTGTCATTTGCAAGGTTACTCAGAAATCTTTCAGTAAATGAACCACATGTGGATATGCTGCAACTTTGTTTCCCTACAAAACCACACATTGTCCAAATTCTACTTCCTGGCTGATCTACCATTTTAATTTTGTATCACAAAACGAAGCACATGAGTCTCCCTCTGAATGTCAACGAACAGTTTTTAACTGTGAGGGTGCATTCTGGTTCTTTGCAGGATGGAGTTCATTTTTTCACACTAGCTGCATGGGGGCAGAGCCTGGAAACATGTGGGCATTTCTAGTTTGTTATTCTACACCACCTCCCATAACTGCTGTGGGGTGGAATAAGATACACTCACCTCTGAGATTCTCGCATTCAGGGGGCTCTGGATTATGGTAAGGAAGAGCAAGTTGGCCTGTGGCACCAGGATCAGGTCCAGGAAGGTTTGGAGACCAGCATGAGACACAACCAAGATGGGTTTCTGCTGGTTTAGGTCCAGGGATCCATTTATTTGGGGCCACACCAATATAGGAACACACACAGCTTAACCCGAACGGGGGCAGGGTGGTGGGATTTATAGGGGAAGGTGGAGTTTTATCATTCCCAGGCTTACTGCTTCCAAGGCAGAGGGGTGGGGTCCTCAGGGACTCAAAGCCATTGTTTACCCTGGGCAGGGGAACTCCACAGCCTGCAAAGGCTCTGCTGCCATTTTGTTGTTTTCTTGAGAGTTGTGTGGCACCAGGTTGGTCAGTGAGCATCTTTGCATGCAAATCACCCTGGGTTTGTAGATTTTTGTTAATAATAATAATGCTATTACTCTTTGTTTTCTTATCTCACTGCTGTTTGCCATATATTGTTCTTACCTCTGCCTTTTGTCTCTCTCACCAGAGGGAGCGGGGGGAAGGGAGCAGCTGGTATTTTTCATTTTAGTGGAAGCTGCAATTAGAATGATCTGGAATTACTGGAAAGAAGGACAGAGCTTACAAGAGGCTAATTATGTGAAAAGTGAAGGCGCTGGGTCCATAGGATGCAGCATATTCACTGCATTTTAGAAACAGCTGAAAACTTCTGATTTGCAGTCAGCTGTAGTCTAGAAAAGTTTAGCTCTTTATGTCAGTGTAAGGTAGTGTCAATATTTAGTGTGCTAATGAAAAGTATATCAATATATGAAATCCAGATTCCATTAACGTCATCTAAATCTGTGCTCCCCTGAAGCATATTTAACTTTAGTTGACTTGAATTTAATTACAGACATATAATAAGAATGTAGGAAAAAAATAAAGTAACCTTATTAGGCTTTAGTGGTTGAAGCATTGAAATAATAAAAATATTTGGTATTCCAAGAATACCAAATTCTTGCAACAGAGAAGAGCAAAATCTTTTGCATATGTTAGTGTAGATAACGTAAAAGATTCAAAGACGTAATTAATAATACGATAAAACAAATATAGTAAATCTAACCAAATGTAACACAATATAATGTATTGTTTCTAGAACTCAAATATTCATTTGTTTTTCAATCAATAATAATCAGTGAAAACTGAATAATAATCAATGAAAATGACCAGTCAAGGCATCAACATTCTAATGTTCACATGATAAATCTTTTACACATGTAATAAAGTCTTTGTGGGGTTTTGGAATATTTAGAGCTGGAAATTATTACTTTATACCCTGTGTTTTTTTCAGTAAACTCCTGGAGGATATATTTAGATTTGCTTGTGCTTGGTTCAGGTCTACCACTAATAACTTTGGCTCAGGAACCCCCTTTGATCACAGATGTAAGTCGTGTCAGGGATGATTCATATTGCAGATGACCTGAGGATAAACAGCTTGCTGTTCTGTTTTCATGGAGGTATCGAAAGTCCTGATCACCTTGCCTTTACGCTCAAGACTCTGTGCCAGTGAATCTGAAAGTTGCTTTTTTTCATTACTGCAATTTTGAAGCCTTGAAATCAGTAGCCTCTCTCTGATAGTGATGCTAATGCACGTTTCTGGGTTATTTTTTATTTTCTCTTATTTATTCCACCTTTCTTGGGAGTCTGCTTCCAAGTCATTGCTACAGTGTTTCTTTGGTCATAGGCACAAACAATTCCACAAATTTAATAATTTTATTTTCTGCTCATCCTGTTTCCAGGGGATCCAAAATGGCTCTTTATCCTGAATATATCTGAAATCTACTAGTATTTCAGATCATCCTCTCTTTTGATTGCTGTGCAAATTATTGTTCTTTAAGGTGGAAATATTCATCTTCAGTATGATAGTCTTTCAGTTATGAAATCTGTATATTCTGAAAATGTCTTTCTTATCATTTGGGAAAAAAGTCTCTTACAATTTTTTACAATTTTAGGCAAGAACACTAAACATCTAAAATGTTATAATTATAGGTGTTGTAAAGGACATTTCATGGTTGCTATGCCAGCAAAGTTAGAAAGATAAACATCATGTTTCAGAGGCTTGATTTAGTCAGGAAAATCTAGGAATTATATTTTTTTATAATTGCCTTTGATACAAGTAGTTTTCCTGTCCTACTAAAGAACCTTGTCAGAAGTCTTTCAGAGTTTCTTTCTTATTTATATTCTGTTGCATCCCCTTATTTACAGTTCCATTATTTTAATTCACCTTTCAAGCAGAAGTTCAGTTGCAAATATGTGTTCCAACTGCATCTTGTTGACCTTTCCAAGACTCATGAATAGATGGTGCTGTCAGTCAGATATACTTTAATGATAAAGGTAGCCAGTTGGTCCTAGAAAATTCTAGCAGGACAGGGGATCTTGACCATTATGGAGCAGCATGATCCAAAATCTTCCTAGGGAGTTTTGGGTCTTACTGTTAGAAATGGGAATTTCAGTATAGAAGTAATGCATCTGTCAGCACACATAATGCGAGTCCAATTTGTGAGAGCTTATTTGTGGATTTTTGTTTTGTTTTTTAAATTAGTGTTTTGTATAGGCCTATTTGCAAATAACTTTTACAATAATTAGTTCTGAAATATAACTTTTTATTTAGTCATCAGCCTTATTACCAGATGGACATTGACCATTTTTAACTCACATGTCCTTGGAAACACCAAACTAAAGAACAAAATCGTTGAGGTGTATTTTTTCCCCTTTTGGCAACTTACATTTGAATACTAATTGCAACTTACATTTCAATAAGAGTTCGCAACAAAGAGTTCTCTTGTGATGTCTAAACCTATCAAAATAAATTATTGAAGGGGTTTCTGAGCTTGCAAAGACTATTCTTTAAGAAACTACACAGTATTTAGACAAGATTTATTGAAACTTTGGTTGAAATGACAGCTCAGCATTCGCTTCAAAGTTCAATTAAATTAGCATTCCATCACAGGGTATTAGTTTCATGGTGCAGAGAGAAATTATAGGCTGATATTTGCATATATGGAAATATATAAGAAGAAAGAAACATACAGAAGGAGGAGCAAGCAACAGTAATTATAACATTATCTTGTTGTTATAACTATCTGGCAAGATAAAATAGTTTTATAAGTGGCTAAAATGAAAAAATGCCAACTCATTGCTGAAAGATCAAAAATTTCCTTGCTGTACTTTTTCCTCTGTCAAGGTTTTCTTAGGTTATTCATTTCCTAGTAAAAATTAAAGAAAAAAACAAACCTAAACCTCCCAACCCATCACCTTAAAATAGAAATACAGCAAAAAGCCCCTAGAAAAAACAAAGCTATGAAGCTTTCAAGAAAACAGGACAAGTCTTACAATTACTTTCATTAATTGTTTTTAGAAAAAAGGAATGGAGTTAAAAAGAATTTAATGTCTTGCACAATGATTTACAAGTGTTTGGGTGGGATTCGTCTCACTAAGTACGGTTTAGATATGTCTATCTGAGTTTTTTATGCAACTCTTTCTTCATAGTCAATAAAATCTGGTTGATATAGTCGACAGAGATTAGGACATGATTAATTTCATTATAAAACAGGCATTAAAATTGTCCAGCATATCTGCTTCTTTTTATTCAGTGCTAAGAGATATTACATGACTGAACTGCTTTTTTTTAACACATATAAGATTTGTTTTCTAGGATGAGACTTGGACATCTGGATTTATCCCAGCAATTACTATTGCTTGTTTCCTTTTTTGGTGCCTTAATGTTCTTAATTGTCAAAAGTTTTTCTCATATATATGTTTCTGTTTATGTATGTCTCTAGGACAGATGGATGCAAAGTGCTACAGAATAGTCAAAGTTTGCCTTAGATTGGGAGCCATCAAATGATATGTAGTTTTTAAATTTTTCTTTGATATTAAGACAAGACTTTCCATTCCCAGAGTAGCTTCACAATATAATCTAAGACACGATCTCTAAACCAGCTTCTATTTAAGAAATATATGAAAACTGAATGGTCTACATCATGAACTAGTTAAATATAGAATTTTTACAGTGAAATCAACAGGCAACTGTTGATACTTATATTCTGGGAATGTGCAACATGATAAGACAATGTAATAAATTTAAGTATTCTTACAATATATCAATTATATGCAATAAAGTTCTTTTTTTCACGGTGTAAAAATGTTCCATCTTTCATTTATATTCACTCTTTGCAATTATTGAAAATCTTGAGCTAATTTTTATCATTCTGGAAAAGATTAATCCTATTTATGTGCTGAAGAATTGAGATGACTGAAAACAGAGACCTTATTCCTTTCTTTCACATTGTTTACGCTACACTCAGCCTAAGGATGAGGGAATTGCAGGGAGAAATAGAACTTATTATATTAAAAACTAAAAATGTGGAAACACTCAAGGTCAGGTTAGGCAGAGTTTTGGAAAACTTGATCTAGTTGAAGATGTCCCAGAGTAATGGAGAGGAGGTAGGACTAGCTGACATTTAATGTTTCTTCCAATCAAAAGTATCCTATGATTTTATGAAAAACTAATAATTCATCATATAATGAATATAAAGTCACAAACCACTCTACTAAATTAACTCTAAGAGTATGGCATGTGAATTTGACAAAAACTATCGCATAAAAATATGGTGTAAGAGTATATCCTGAACAGTCTTTAAGAGAACCAGTGATCATTTGCTCATGTCTAAAGTCATCACCTAAGCTCCTGAAGGTATTTTAAATTTTAGATCCCTGTCTGAGATGAATAAAAACATATGCTTTGCTGAGCTGTGGAAGTTGATGTGAGAGGGGTCTGACAAATTAGTTTTTATGTTGTATTACCATTTTATTACCAGGTTGACTGCTGTGAATTTCAGATCTCATCCAATATAAATAGGAAGGAAGTATATATTTCAATGTTTGAATGTATTTCACTACTCATGAGACACAGAACTTTTTAGGCCTTATGTTTTTGAGCGACTTAGTGTTTATACAGCCTTTTAAATGGGGTCCAGTGCCCATGTAACAATCTAAGAGCTCACATTCAAGGCTTCCAGTGACATCATGTTACATCTATTGGTGCTCAGTGGCAATGAAAAATAAGGGCATTTATTTATTTATTTGCCTGTTTATTTTTCTGTTTAGAAAAATGGGAGAAAAATATCCTGCTCTGAAGTGATGTGGTGTATTACGTGAATGTGATACAGATTTGATAGCAGTAGGAGTTACAGGTGTGACTTCTTTTAGAATATTCCAGAAGCTTTCTCTATGACCAACAAAACTGCTGACCAAAACTGAGCCAATCAGCTCTAGCAGTAACACTTCTGTGATAACATACATAAGAAGGGGAAGAAAATCTTCTTCACAACTTCAGTCAAATATGAGGAGTGAGAGTGTGTGAGACAAACAGTTCTGACACCAAGGTCAGTGAAGAAGCAGGGGAAGGAAGTGCTCCAGGCGCTAGACAGGAGTAGAGATTGCCCAGCTCATGGTGATGACCATGGAGAGGCAGACTGTCCCCCTCCAGCCCATGAAGGGCCCCACACTGGAGCAGGATACACCCAGTGGCGACTAGGAACCCATGGAGCAGGCTGCTGGCATGATCTGTGCCCTGTGGAGAAAGGAGCCCATATTGGAGCAGTTTTTCTGGTAGGACTCATGACTCTACAGGGGATCCGCACTGAGGCAATTTGTTCCCAAAGCATGGCACTCCATGGAAAGGATCCATGCTAGAGCAGTTCACAATAAACTGCAGCCCGTGAGAAGGACTCATGTTGGAGAAATTTCATAGAGAACTGTCTCCTGTGGGAGAAACATTCCCCCAGAGACAGAGACAACATGATGAAGTGAGCACAACCCCCTGTCCCTGTCCTCCTGTGCCTCTATGCGGGTGGGAAGGAGGTAGAGAAATCCTGAGTTAAGGTGTGCCCATGGATAAGAGAGGGGTGGAAAGAAGGTGTTGCATGATTCGGTTTGATTTCTGATTACCCTACTCTAATCTTTTGATCAGTAATAAATTTAATTATGTTCCCCAATTTGAGTCTGTTTTTCTCATGATGGTAATTTCCAAGTGATCCCTCCCTCTCCTAATCTTGACCAACAAGCCTGTTGTATTTTTCTGCTTGTCCAGTTGAGGAATGGGAGGGATAGAGAAGCTTGAGGGGCACCTAGCATCCAGCCAAGGTCAACTCACCATATGTGGCTTAGCTGCTACAGTCTAAAACTATTATCAAATTCCTAAAAACTGTCTACATGGTTTCTTTTAAACTGTTTCCACTGTCCTAGATAATTACATTACACAAGTAGATGTGTTTTCTAGACCTTATTATTAAGTTTCAGGATGAAATCTGTCTTGCTGAACCAGAAATTGATAGAATTCTGACATATATATGTATTATTTTTATATAAATTTCTTTTATTTATATATCTATATATATATATGATCACAAGTATCCACTCTGCTTTGACACTGATAAAGAAAATTCTTACTAGAGATCTTTGTCATCATGTTAGAGGATCTTTCATTGCAGCTGCTGCCTAAATCAATTTCCAGATCTGAGAATGTGATCATGTATCACTATAGTTAGACTCATAAATATATAGAAAGTTTAGCATCCTCATTTCTTTTCTGTAATAGGAGTTTGAGGCTACAGTGCTTTAAAAATAAATTATTTTTTTCTGGCAAATGAGGAAAAAAAGATATTTTTCAAGGTTTCAAATACACTAAGTTTCTTTAATATTCCAAAGCCTTAGTTCTTCTTTTAACAACATGTATAGTAGAAAAGTATTTTTCGCAGGTAATGTTATTTTGCACATTTTCATATTGTTGTTTTACCTTTAGAAAATTTGGAATTTTGTAGAAGAAAAAGAGGAAAGCAATATCACTCATTGGAAAAGTTGGGAAATGCCTTGATTTTTTACTGTATGTTTCCTATGCCATGGATATACATAAAATGTAGAAGAGGGAGAGAAGAGAAAAGTGAAACTATTGGTTTTGCATAACAAAATAAAGTACTTCATTTAAGATCTTTATTTTAAGATTTTTCATAGACGACTGTTTTCATATGCGCTTTAAATTTAATCAGATTATTGATGAGCATTAACATTAGAAACGGCTAGAAATGCTTCTAAAATTAATGCTATCCTAATGAAAATAAAAGCTGGCACTGGGAATATTTGTGGGTTTATATCAAAGAAATTACTTTCACATCATTTGCATACAGTTTTCGAACAATATTAGCAACTTCAGGTATGGATTAAAGAAACAGTGAATTGAAAAAAATGTCACCTTCACCCCCCACATCCCAATGTTTCTATAAATGACTAGAAACTAGGTATACATTAGAAAAAGGTGTCTTAGTTAATGGTAGTCTTCTTTTTTTAAAGAAAGTTTGAAGCCCAGGAAAAGGAATTAAAGAATGCCTCTAACTTTTTTAGAAATTTTGGATAAAATTATTAGGTTTTAAGCCAGAATTGTTGTCTGTAGTGTTGAGCAAATGTGCTGTTTGTGCACTTGCTTTTCCACCCATCTAGACTAGAATGTATTGTACTTCTTTCTCTGTATCCACAATTTTCACTGCAAAGGAAACCTCAGTGCACATAAAGACAATGCACACTTAAACTTGGCATCCTCTTAGGCATGCACCTAAGATGCTTCCATATCATATGGATTGCAAGACTGTAGAGCACACCTGCCCTATGGTATTGATGTGGTCACTATTTATGAATTTTAAGCAGTTTGGATCAGGTTAATTTTTATCTCTCATTTAAATTTCACTCTTGAATAATTTCATCATGAATTTCAGAAGCACTGCGTAGCTGCAACTTATGGAAAAAAAAATCACTTCATACTTATTATGCATGGCCATGGACCAACACTTTCCACATATTTATATTTAATGATTCGCTAAGAGAGACTACTCAAAAGTTGGTCACATATATTCCAGTTATACTCAACTAGCATTACTTCAGTTTTGTGTTTGTTTTTTGATGACTGGTTTCATTTAAAAGAAAAATTGGTTTTGGGTTGTTCATGTTTGCTTGCAGTGCTGGTTTACATCTCATGAAATTGCTAGGCAAGATTTATATGAAAGAAATTTTAGATTTGTCTTTGTGTAACACAGTAAACATGCCAGGGAAAATTGAGAAGGGATATAAGACCAATCCTATTTATGTGACAGAAGCTAGAGAGGTTCAAGGTTAAGGAAAAACAAGGAGATGGTAAAGCAGCAAGTGCTCCAGGCACATCATCCAAGATCAAAAAACAAAGAACTGGGAGAATGAAGAACCACTCACTGTGGGAGGAGGTAGGATTAGAGAACAGCTAAGGAACCTGAAGGAGCACAGATCCATGACATCTGGCAAGATGCAGTAGCTAAACCACTATCCATCATACTTGGAAAATCAGCAATCTGTTGACATTGAACTGGCTGGAAAAGAGGATATGTAACCCCCGCTTTTTGGATCAAATTAATTTAATTATGTTATTTATTTTAATTAATTAAAAGTAATTTTAAAATTAATTTTTAAAATTAGATTAATTTTTTTATTTTCTTTAGAGCTTCCTTTTTATTTTTTTTTGTTTTGCTTTTTTAAGAAATAAAAGGAAGATCCAGGGAATGACAGGCCAATCAGTCTGGGCCGCAAGCACACATTTCTGGGTCATGCCAAGTTTTTCATCCATCAATAGTTCAAAGTCCTCCTCCTCAGGGCTGCTCTCTATCTACTCATTGGCCAGCCTATATCTATGTTTGAGATTGCCCTAAATCAGGTGCAGGATCTTACATTTGACCTTGTTGAAATTCATTAGGTTAGCTGAGGTTTGAAGCCCAGGCAAGGGAAGAAAATAATGCCATGGCTCTAACTTCTTTAGAGGGTTTGAATAAAATTATTTGGTTTTGAGCCAGAATTGTTTGCTGTAGTGTTGAGCAAATGTGCTCTGTTGTGCACTTGCTTTTCCACCCATCTACACTAGAATGTATAGTAATTCTTTCTCTTTATCCACAAGTTTCTCTGCAAAGAGATCATGGAAATGATTCTCCTGGCAATTTTGCTAAGGCACATGAAAAATAATGAGGTGATTGCTTACACTCAGTAAGTCAAGTCAGGCAAATGCTTGACAATTTTTGTGGTCTTCTGAGATGGGGCTACAGTGTTGGAAAGAGCAATTGATGTCATGTACCTGGATTCACGCAAAACATTTGTCACTGGCTCACATGACATCCTTGTCTCTAAAACTGGAGAGACTTGGGCTTGATGGTTGGACCACTTGGTGGATAAGGGTTGAAGTGATGGTTTTACTCAAAGAGTTGTGGTCCACTGCTCAATGTCTGCATGAAGACAAGTGACAAGTGATCCTCCTCAGGAGTCAGTATTGGGACCAACACTCCTTAATGACTGTTGATGATGAGGGCTTTGTCATTAAATGCACCCTCAGCGAGTTTGCTGGCAACAGGAAGCTGGATGCTGTGGTCAACACACTGGAGAGAAGGGATGCCATGGAAAAGGACCTTGAAAGACTAGAGGGGTAGGCCTGTGCAAACCTCAGGAATCCCAACAAGGTCAAATGTAAAATCCTGCACCTGGATTAGGGCAATGCCCAAGACAGACACAGGCTGGCCAATGAGTGGATTGAGAGCAACCCTGAGGAGGAAGACTGAATGATTTGTGGATGTAAATCTTTGCATGACGCAGAAACATGTGCTTGCAGCCCAGAAAGCCACCCCTACCCTGTGCTGTATGAAAAGCAGTGTGATCAGCACATTGAAAGAGGTGATTCTTCGCCTCTACTCTGCTTTCATGAGACCCCACATGGGGCACAGCTTAGGTATACAGCCCTGGAACCCCTAAAATAGTAAGGACTATTTTGGACCCAATGAAGGGAGTCCAGAGGAAGGTCATGAAGATGATCAGAGGGCTGGACCAGCTTTCCTATGGAGATGTGTTGAGAGAGTTGAGGTTGCTTAGCCTCCAGAAAAGAAGACTCCATGGAAACCTAATTGTGGCCTCTCAGTACATAAAAGGGACCTACAAAAAAGGTCAAGAAGGGCTTTTTACATGGATATGTAGTCATAAGACAAGGAAGAATAGCTTCACACTGGAAAATAGTGACTTTAGATTAGATAGGCAGAAAATCTGTACTGTGAGGATGGTGAGGCAAAGGAACAGGTTTCCCAGAGAAGTTGTGGATGAAACTCCATTTGCAATCCTATGAGTTCAAAAGCAGGCTGGATGGGGCTCTGAGAAACCTGGTCCAGTGAAAGGTGTCCCTGTCCATGGCAGGGAGTTTGGAGCTAGATGATCTTTGAGGTCTATTCCAACCCAACTCATTCTGTGATTCTGTGAATCTAAATAAAGGAAACAAAAAAGTGGGTCCTAGTTTCTTACCGAGCACATCTGAGATCCATCATTGTAGTATCAGCATCAGTCAGTTTAGATCAGTAGACATGTAAAAGGCAGCTGGTAAAGGCATAATATACTAGCTTTAATAGTGGCACAGAAATAGTGGCAATGAACTAGGGAAATTACTTTAGATGATCACCAATAATTTTAATTGATGAAGAAAACTCATCCAGTGGAAAAAGCTAATTGGCAAACTAGCAAGTAAAAGTGATTTAATGTGTTCTATGGATCAGAAAATAGGACCTGGCATGGAGTATTGACTATTAGTGCAGCTGTTGCGAAGATGATCTGCATTGGAAAATTGAACTGAGAAAAACACCAGAGAGTAAAAGTTTTGGGACAAATATCACTGTATTTTCTGCAAGAAATTTAGGATTTTTGTCCTCCTGAAGTTACCACTACTCACATAGCAAATCATTGCAAAGGCAGGGTAAGAGTCAATAAGAACACATAGGGATTTGTGAGAACTCAAAATATTAAACTAACTGCAAAAACATGAAACAAGACCCAACTTGTCTAACATTCAATCAAGACATCTCTGTTATTCTTTTGTTAAGACACTAACAAGATGAAGTGATTGAAAAGGAGTAACTATACAGATGAATGAATAGAAATCAGCATCTAGCTGGGAAAAATAAAAAGATCTATGTCTTAGATGCTCCATTCTTTCACATTTTCTAGGCCCATAATAATACACAGAGGAGACTCTAAAGCAAAACTTTGAGATGTGACTGGAGGTATTACTTTCCAGTGAGATGTAAATGCTTCCTAAATATATTCATGTCAGTAGCAGATAAAAATATTTATCCTTTTAACAGTGCACAATGAGAAGTGGGACTCTTATTACCCATATTCTGATATGCTAAAGTCAGGTATCTAATACCTCTTTCTCCCCTGCTATAGGAAGATAATGAGCATATAGTGGATGTCGATCTCGCTCAAAGTTTGATACCTCAGCTTTATGTTAATGAAGCTAAACGAGATATATCACACATTTGATATTACGTTTTTGTGTAGCTAAAGACATTCAGATATTTTTCATTGTCTGACAGTTTTCAGGAAGTCTGGTGAATTCACTAGGTATATTTGACTAATATTTAGTAGTGAAATGTGGCCTGATCTCTTTTCCCTCTTGTAAAGTAAACTCTGAACATGATTATTTAAAATATTAGACTACTCAAAATGGATCATAAACTATGAACTACTATCAGAGAGTTGGATCTTTATATTTTTTTTGCTAGGAGCTAGCTACCTGCTTATAATGTTGGAGGTTGCTTAGAAAGAAACTTAATTTTTCAGCTATTATTATCACTTTATATTTTATGACTGAATTGATAAGTCAGAAATGCTATTTTATGCAAAACTAGCCAGGCTTAACTGGCAACTGAAAAAATAAGCTGAGAGTGTGCATGTATGCAGAATATCAGCACAATTTCTAATGTGTCAGGTTCTACACTGGGCAGAGCACTTGGATGAAAGGGAAATGGATGGCTGGTGACTAGCTTGGCATTTTAGCTGAGATTTAGAGAGTCCAGAGCAAGAGCCAGTTTATAAATGCCAAAATCACTTACAGTATAAGAACAAATGTATAAGTTCAAGTCAAATATTTTTCCTTCTACTGCTGACTCTGTGCTATAAACCTTTCACCCCACTAGGACTGATGAATAAATATTTTGTTTAATGAGACATACTATTGTAAAAACTATCTAGCATGTGTTCTGTGCAAAAGGAAGTAATTAAGGCCTGCATATTTTGAAACAGCTTACTGAATTTCAATTTAGACATTCTAATAATTAATTGATATCTCCAATATGTTTATTGACATTCAGTACTTCACAGTTACTCGAAATGATATAGCTGATTGATGATAGAAGTCAATTTCTGCCATCTTATATAAAATAGCATCTAATTTTAGTTCTGCCCCACTGAAAGACATCCTGTGGAACAAATATTTGCCAATAAAGGTGTCAGGAGCTAACTCAATGTCTTTTTATTTGTTTAAAATATGAGGTTGGAGAGGATACAGGCATTTACTACTGGCTTTATATTCATCTGATCTGTTATACCTGTGGTTGGCTATCAGGTAAGCCAAGTCACTGTTTGGCTTTAAAATTCTCTGTTAAACTGGTTTGATTTGATTTAATCTTGATTTATTTGAAAGATCATTGATTTTTCCTCACTGTGGGACTTTTGTTTTGTCTCCAAACTCTGCAGTGCCTTGATCTGGGTTTGCTGTTAAAAAGCCCTTTTGTAAAATAAGGTTGTGGTTAAAAAATAAACAAAACCAAAATTGCATGGATGTCACCTGGACACTTCCCAACGTGGTATTTTCTCTGTAAAAGTACTGTGTCAAAGTAAACAGCAATACAAGAAGAAAAATGTCCTTTTAAAAAGCACAAACCTGCTACACAAGATAAGCAGAGGGGATAATGAATGTTATAAACCCTGAAAATTACTGCTTATTTTAGAAAAGTTATATGTCAGAGAGGAAAAAAAAGCAGATTAAAAGAACAGAGTGATTTGTGTACAGAAAACTATAGTACTTTCTCCAGTTAAAAGAAAAACTAACTTGAATTTTATCAATTAACTTGTGTTTCTCTACAAAGAGGAACATTGTGGTATTGCTATTCAGGCTACCAAGTATCACGTATCATCAGCTCATTAGGGATGTTATTTTTTTACAGCACAAATTTATTGGGGTCTTCAGCTAACCAGTAGGTAATACTGAGTGAATAGGTTTTAATTACTAGAATTCAATATACAGAAAACAGGAATAATAGTATAAACCAAACTGGAGCAAAAAAATAGCTGTGAATGTCCAGAAAAGGTGACTTATTGGATAAGATTGTTGTTCAACTGCCTTTTGAATTCAGTCTTTAACATCTTTCTTGTCAGTGTCAAGGGTTTTCAGTGGTACAGCACTTGGCCTCTAAGGCAAGTAATCCCAAACCCATTTCAACCACTGTCAGACACCAATGAATCAAAGTTTCCAGTCCTTCATCAAACAACACTCCTTAGATTTCTTCCAGAGTTTTTCCAGTCAATAGCTATGGAATTTGACCTCATAGAGTAAGGTACTAGCTAAGGAAGTCAGCTGTTTTGTTTTGCTTTGTTTTAATTTCATTTTTCATTAAATAATCTCCCTGTGTTAATGGGACACAATTTATGCTGAACTGTGATCCTGCTTAGGTGGGCCCAGTCTCTGTACACATTTATATATAATTTCAAAGGCTCACAAACTGAAAACTACTAATTTTGTGATTTCATACAAAGGAGATTATGCACCTACACTTTCATGTCCCCAGAAAGGCTATAATTGCACATAGAAGAGGCATTTTGAAAAAACAAAATTGTGTAGACCTTGAATTCTATCTCAACAGCGATTTCTAAAAGCTTGTCCTGGAATTCTCCTCCCTGCTTGTCTTTGAGTTCTTCTGCCTGCTGTCAGAGAGACAGAGAGAGAGAGGCTGCTGCTCTTTATCCTCAGGACAGAAATGGAGACATATCTTTATGCAGACATTCTTTTGTCTCATCTTTGATTAGGTACTATAATATCCAGAAAAATTGTCAGTGACAGTTCCTTTTTGATGACTATGCAGAGTATAAAAAGTTAGGCTGGGTGTTTAATCTTAAGAAAGCTAAAATCATGTCAACCAATTCTAATCAAACTAAGAATCAAATATACGTGTCAAAGGAAAAGCAGTATGAAACTCTCCTTATATTTGATTTTTCATTTAAAAGAAAAAGTTTTTAAAAGTAAATATTTTTATAGTGGTCAAATATTTCCCTAGGCAGAAGATTATGACGAAATACAGCATACAGATCTGCGTTGCACCTGTGGCAGAAGTGTAGTGTCAGACCTGACTGAAAACTAAACTTCTACAAAAAAAATGATAAAATAAGCAAAAGAACCCAACAACAGGGCAGATTAACAAGATGTATGATAGGCAGCTGTGGGACTTAAAGGTCATCCCTAAACATGAAGCACATTTACCCTTTTAGCTACAGTGCTGTGGTCTTGTTCAGGCAACAAGCCCTTGAGATTTCACAGTTATCCGTCTATGTTGAATTACGTTGCTAATTTAAATGCCTAGTGATTATGCCGTGTTATGATATCAATTGAAAGGTCAATGAATTCAGGAAATTGCTTTCTTATATCTTATACGACAGTCTTTTTGCGATTTTCAACAAAAATTGGGCAGTTGATTACTTTCCATATCACATAAGATAAAAATCAGAGAATATAATGATATTCACAGACAAATATGATGTACTTGCTACAGGTTTTAAAAACACAACATTAATGAATGAAAACAAAAGATAATTAAGGCTCCCTTATCATAAATATTAACTTTATTTCATATATAGAATAAGGCAGATAAAAAATACAAATATGGTTTAAAAACTCCCTGGTTCCTACATTTTATTTTCATGTGCATTTTAGAAAGCATAAAGGGGAAGCTATATATGTAAAGAAATATGAAAAAGTGTTTACAAATATTTGTTTAAATCCAGATGGGTGTTTATTTATACTGTTTCCAATGTGCTTTTTATTTTTTTTTCCAAGCTTTGAATATTTACAGGAACAATTTTTCTCATAGGGATGCTTGGGAAATACCATTTTTTCTGTTGATACCTCCCCATTTGAGAAGAAAGACATTGACACATGTTTGTTATTTGCTGTTTGCTATTCTGTACTGTTCTTCTTACAGTAAGCTATATCAAGAGTAGAAATATTGCCATGTGACATGCACAGAAAATTTTAAGTAGCTATTGGAAGCAATCTGCAGGTTGCAATTTTTCATATTTACTGTCCACTAAAAAAATAAAAATAAGAAATTTAAAGAGACCTAAATAATGAGAATAACTATTAGTAATCAATGGCAAAATGAGCTATTGCCTACCCTCATGGTTTATTGATTTTAAGGAGCTTTCTGCAAACCAATTTGTATTTTTCATACAGAGTTTTTCTGATTTGGTCCTTTTAGAGCACTGGGTTTGGCAACCACTATGAAAAATTGTGACCTTGTGAGTTCACATCATGTATTGTATGAAGGTCTAGTGTGGAAATAATTTCATGTGGAAAGCGAACAATCTGTGATTTACTATACTAATTCACTTTTAGAGGTTAAAATTTATTTACTCATGAACAGATGCATTCCTCAGTTACCGTTCCTTTCTCAGAATTCCTATATAGAACAATTTGTGTCACTTAAGAACTCAAAATTAGAAGAAGCTAGGCTTTTAAGATCAGATTTAACAAAGCATTTAAATTATGTCCTTAATTTAAACATGAGTAATCACTGATTATTACCTTGCTACATGCAGCTTTGATATCTTTTTCTTTTTTCTCTCTTTCTCTCTCT
>VWYI01037939.1:2758-108873 GCA_013399455.1 Anthoscopus minutus | reverse complement strand
AAGTACTTAATATGTACATAGGGGCAAAAAGAACAACCTAACTTCATTAAATGGTGTATTTTTTCATTATATTTGTGACTGGAGGTGCTGTAACTTCTAACACCTTTACTCATTAAAAGAGTGTGATATATCTACATTCTCCTCTTAGAAATGTTGTGACAGAAGAGCAGTGTTAAAGGAAGAAGAAGCTCTCAGAACATCCACAGCTGAGATATATTTGAGCACAAAATTAAAGCATGGAGTGTTGAAAGCTGTTGTTTCTAAAATTTACCAGACAACATATGCTATGTTTCATTATTTTCTTTGTTGTGTAATCAGAGTTGACAGGGGAGTAATATTTTCATCTTCCTGCCATTGAGACCTTGATTTTGGCAGAGCCCATACATTGAATGAGTAATCTCATTGCTTATGTGTCAGTATTTAAGATAATTTAAATACTCTCAATTTCAGTGATTTAGATCACCCTCTTTCTGGGTTGCAGTTATGCACTTGCAGCCCAGGTAGAGTGGCCACATTTGATATATTCTGTGTAAGAACAGTTTCTCAGGTATGGTAATATAAATCTTGCACAGAGATACACATAGACAAAGATTTTCAAAATTCTTTTTCAGAAATTCGGCAGCAAGTACAAAGTGCATATAGTCTGTAAGGACATTAAGTAATATTTTTCTCAGATACATTTTTGAAATCAGTTTTATCCACTAGGCTAAAGCTTCTTCTTGATCCTTAGAGCACACAGCAATCCAGGACTGTTCGGGGTTTGTGCCAGCTCTCTGAGAAAGCACTGCTTTCAAATGGAAAAAAAGAACAAATCCGGGAAGTAATTCCACTGAAAGGTCACAAGAGGCATTCACAAAAATGAGCTTGAAGGACAGAGTGACCTTCTAGAGACAGGACCTCTAAAGGCTTATTTAGACCAGTGCTCTAATTAGGTGATCTGGAATTACCCTCTGGCTATGCCTGTTGTTTTTCCTCTGATTTTATAAGAAAAACAAGTGACACTAAAATCCTTTACTATAAAGATCTATTTAGTACTGTCTTTTAGAAAGAAACTTTTGACATAAATATACTTTTGAAAATAATATTTTTTCTCCTACTTACATAGACCCACTGACCACCAGCTGCACCAAACTCCTGTTTCTTTAGGGTACAAAGCAAATGTAAGGCAGAGGTTTCCTGCACATTTGCAGGATAATGTTTGCAAACAAGAGTGCATGGGATATTTTTATTGAGATGCTTATAGAGCTGTGCAATATAAATTCTAATTACTCACTTCTCTTTTATTCATACAGCTCTTCTGAGGAGGAAGGATAATAGAGAGCTTCAAAAGGGCTACACAAAATAATTCTGTATGTTACTGAGGGCTGACCAAAGAGCTTATGAAAGGGAGGATGTTGATCCCCACTACTTACCAGTGGGACTATTCCCTTCTACTGGTGCTCTGTTGGGAAATAGGGTTGGTTTTTTTTTTTATAACAGGGTCTGAGAACTGCCTGAGCAGTTAACAGTGACTGATGCTTTCACATCTTTGTTTGCTGTTGTAACACCTGCTTGGCAGATGAGGCAATGTGAGCACTCTGAAATTGGAATGAGATTAAATCAACTCTATTCCACTGAAGAGATTTTGTTTTCAAAGACTTCTAAATATTATCATTCCTTGTGTAGCACTGGAGTGTTGAAAAGATGAGGTACACGACGAGCCCAGGGGGAGAAAAAAAGGTGCAGCAAAAAATGCCTATGGTTAACGTGGCTCTTGTAGGGAAGCTGAAAGAACATCATTTTGGAGTGCAAAATTGTTGTGAGAATAAGTATTACTCTTGAACCAACCACATTGTTCAGCAGTTCAGACAGCAGCTGTACTCTGCAAGTGAATGGAAGAAAGAAAAGCCAGTTTGTGCCTGATACTCCACAGAAAATGTTCAAGATCAATTTTTCCATATGACTTAAATGGTTGTATTTGCCAGAAACACTTCCTTTTACAAAATACCCATGTACTCTTACCTGTGTGGAGGTGTACACACACATCTCAGAGTAGCATCACCCTGTGCCTAGATACTTACTTGGTTCTCACTTTGAAAACTGTGACAGGGTACAAGAGTGTTGATAACATTCAGATCCTCCAAGACAATTTAATGTCTTTACAGAACTGCTTCTCCACCTGTTTGCTTCCACTTTGGCTCTACTGGTGCTTTTCTCTAGCCCCTGCATTTTTGGGGACAAATGTATCTGGGATCAGCTTTTTCTAGTCTGTCCTCTTTCTTTAGTCCTTGACTGAGAGATTGGTGTGGTGAGTCAGGGATTTTTGGATAAACATAACTCTATTTAAAATCCAATTTTAGCATTAACTTGAAGAGCTAACTGAAAAGCAGAGTAATGAAACCAGAATGAGGGTCTCAATAGCCCAGTCTCCTGCTGCTCCTACTCCCCAAACTCTTGCGAAGGGCACAGGATAGAAACGTGCATAATGGTATTTCTTTCCAGGCCTCTTCCCACCTCCAAGATTTTTTCTTTGAAGGACTTAGTGTGTCATATTAATGTTATCAACATAATGCAATTTAGTGATTCCTATCTAGATTTTTTCAGTTGATTTGTGAAAAATGACAGCTTTCACAATGGTCTGCAGGAGGGAATTTCATGTTTCATAACTGTGAAGAAATGCTTCCTTTTGTTTGCTTTGAACTTCACCTGCAGTCTGAGTGGAGAGCCATCAACCTGTATAGGAAATGCAGTGAACATTGATTCAGGTCTGCAATTACTATAAAAAATAGTTCATTAATTAGCACACAAAAGGTGATAATCTGAACCATGTGATAAATTTCATTGTTCAGTCAGAACCAGGTTTTTTTTTCCCAAAATTCTCTACAGAGAGCATGGGAAGAGAGGCAAGGTCTGTACTGTACCCATTACATATTTATTATGTCATTCATATTGCACTAATTTTGCCTTCTCCTTCTTTTACAGTCTCATTTGCTTTTGCTGAGAAAAGCATTTATTTAATTGAAGGTTCAGTCTAAATAAAGCATGCTACTGATTGCCTGTGCTGATTATTCCAGGCATTCTCCTCCTAAATTGGCAAATCTGCTTGCTTTCCTTTGGTTTATTTTTATGTTGGTAATTTTTTTTCCTATATTTTTACTGTGTCCATAGTGCAGTGAGCAGTTTGATTTCCATCTAAGGTGAGGTCAGTCACATTTTGGACACAGCAAACCTGCCTCAAAAATAGGGTTTGTACATTTGGAACTAGAGTTGGAAAACAGCTTCTTCTGAATTCAGGGGGCTTTGGAATCAAGCCATAGAAGTGAGTGTAATTACAGAAATTGGAGTCAGACACCCCTGGAATTTAAACTAGTTCAAGTCTGAATTGCAACCCAGTATTATCTGATTATGTGAGAAAAACTGTTTCCCAGGTGCATGTTTCTTTGGGTTTTTTTTTTATATTTCAAGGTAAACGTGGGTGCATTGTTTTTCATCCTGTGTCATTGCAACTCAGTTTCCCTAGAGACTGAGGCTCAGTCTGTATTTCTTGAATTAAACTAGAAAACAGTAAATTTTTCAAGAAGCTAAGAGAAGGGATGTTACCTGTTTCACAAAATCTTACTGTTGCATGGTTACAGAATACACCTGTTTGTTTAATAAAGCAAAGAGATTATTTGGCTAGCATTTTTTGTTTAAAATGGAGACATTAACATGATTTAACTATTCCTGAAATAGAAAGGCAGGTCAAAACACCCAATAGAGAAGATGTGGCTGTTTGTTGGGCCACACAGAGAAGGCAGGCCAGAGTCCCCTTTCCTTCCTGCCCAAATGGAGTTGAAAACATGCCCAGTCTTCCATGTCCTTATATTTTTCTGAGCTACAGAAGACAGCAGTAGAGTCCCAAATAAGGGAACTTGGAAGTCTGGGAATTACAGGACTGCAGCTGTACAATAAGCTAAGGCAGGGATGTTATCACTCCCAGGGGAATTACCCATGAGACACAGCTAATTGCCTTTATTCTCTTACAATGCAATTGCATCAAAATCATGCTGACCCTTTTCTCTGGTGCCACAGAAGGGTTTTTCTGAGTGATAAATAATAATTTGTAGAAGGAGTATGCTGCACTTTGAAAATTCTGTAAAATAACCTCAGCTTCTCCTGCTAAGAGACAAACTGCCTCCTGCACAATACTCAGTTGTAGTTTCTTTTTATGTAATGAAGTATTTTCTCACCTGGTTCTTGTCAGAAATAAAATCAATAGTGTGCTAACAAGACTGGGATAGGTAAAGTTTTCTTCTCATTTTCGTCAGTATTTCCAGGGTTGAAAAAGATGGTGAATATTTCAGTTAGGACTTGGTTTCTTTCAGAACATTCCTCTGCTTTGGGTTGCTTAGGAGCTCAGAAGTGCTGTAAGATGGCCACAGTTACAGAGAATAAATCTCTATAAAATCAAGGCTGCTGCAGCCTGTGAGGATGTGATAGTTTTACATAGACAGCTGCTTCTGAGCCTGCTTGGATCCCTTGGAGCCTCCTGATTTTTTCTGTGTCAGCCTTTTCTGTGCACATCCAGAGCAGGTCTCAGACACTTGTGTAGCCAGCTTTCCCTGTCAGGCCAGTGAAGCAGTGGAACAGTACCTGTCACACCCTCTCTGTAAGAAAAACACCTTTTAATACATTGTGCTGGTGTGGGTCACAAAGCTGAGAGAGAACCAACAGGAAAAGTGAAAATGGGAAATACTGGTACAAATTGTCCCATTTCCCAAAACTGTTAAAGTGAGGAAGATGCAAATCAACAGTGGTAGAGCTTGGTGAAAGTCTACTACTTCTTTGGAGAGCTGGCTTAAGACAGCAGACACAGGAAAACAAAAGAGAGGGGAGGAAAGTCTTCAGAGGTACTTTTGTATTTCCTTTTGAAAAAGGCAGTAGAAACCATGAATCAAGTGTTCATAATGTGGTTTTTGACTTGGAAAAAGGTATCCAAATTAAAATATGAACTTAGCTTGAAACGTTGAGTTGTGCTGTAAAGATTCTGCCTATGAAACAGCACAAAGGCAGCATGCTGAACTGCATGAGCTGGTAATTCCCTTGCCCAGCACTCCCCTTCTGCCTTGCCATAGCCACTGTGTGGCCTTACAGCTCCAAGCGCCATAATGCAGTCTGTGAATTAGCATAAAACCAAAGTGCTTATATGCTTGTTTCATGGCTGAGCTGATGAAAAGTCCAAGGTTTATCAAATATCCACATATTTAACAATTACATCTCATCATGTGACTCTTGAACAATCCTTGTTTGGGTTTGTTGTTACATCATGAATTATTTTTGCTAAGTAGGCTGCCCCGGTCTCTTAAAAACTTGTACCAAAACAAGTATTCCATTCTTTAGTAGGGATGCATTATTCTGAGGGAAAAAGAGTTATGATCAGACCTTTGGAAAAGGAAAATCTTTTTGTCTTTCAGATTCAGCTTTTTTCAGATCAGAACTAAAAAGGACATTTTGTGCTTGATCAGAAAATGATAGTAAATTGCATTGCAGGAGAACAGCTTTGGTTTACTAAAATCAGAAGCAATTCCTATATCCAACCTTTTTTTACCAAGACATTGATTTTTTTCGCATATTGACTGATTCATAAAACTCATGTTTGGTAGCAGGCATGAAGCTCAGTGGGTTTATGTGTTTTCATGACCCAAGTAGAGGTTTAGCACAGACAGAACAAGAAATCCACCTGATACAGGTGGAGCCCACCCTGTATCTCTGGGTTCCAGTCCTGTCCTGATCAGGAATTGATTTGGCAGTTCAGATCTCTTTTCCTTATCAGATATTCTGTAATATCTGTCATGTCGTTATGCAGTCTAACATCAGATGATGATGATGATCACAGAGACAGGATGTGTGAATTGTTTTGCTTTTTTTTAGCATAATTGTCTCCACATGTTTTTACTTTATTCTGATTTTAATCCATTTTTTCTTTAATGAATAATCCATTCGGTATGAATAGTGTCTTGCAGTAATGGATCCAGCTTTTTTTAGTAAACTGATATTGTGAAACCTCCAGTCACATTTAAATTCAAATAACTGTGTATTTCATAAAAAATGAAATAATGAATGCTTGTGAAGGTGCTGTCCTTTGGACATTTATTTTCGCAGGAGTTTTTTAGTATTTCATACAGCTTTTATATCAGTGCTTCCTCCAGCCGCTATTTGCAAACCCAGCGATGAAAAACAAATCGCTGCTCTGCCTTTTTTTCTTCTGGTGTAGTGGCAAGGAACTGTATGTTCTAGTGTATAGCTGGATGCATATAACTGACCTGGGGATACATTAAAGTGGCCTATAAAAAACAAGGTCTGCCAGGACACTTCTTCCCTCACAGTGTTCTGGGGGATGGAGGAGGAAGGGGTGAGGGTGTCTGCTGCTAGCAACTTGATACTATTACTTCAGAAAAACATCTCAAATTAATAAATTAAATTTGAGTGCACACATCTCTAAGATTCTTTTTATGGTAAAGATCAAAAGCAAGAGCAAAGTAAATTGCTTGCTTGTCTTGATATTATTGCAGTGACTGGTTCAGCTTTCCTCCTTGTGCTAACTCAGAGTGAGTGCAGTACAGCTGAGTGAACAGAACAGTGCTCCTGCAGAAAAACCCCATCAGTGAGCCTCCTGTCAGTATCCAGCAGTGACCTGTTTGTCTCCTTGTTCAAGGTGTAACGTCCTGTAAAACAGGAAGAAGAAGGGTAAATACTAGCCCTAGCACTAAAGGGTATCTGAAAACTGGAGTCGAGGCAAAATTTTTTACTGATGTCTGTCTCTGTCTAGGATAGGTAATTCATTCCTTGAATTATCAGACAAGTGGAATGTTTTTTTTTCTTTAGCATAACTACAGTTCCTTTATGACTTTTGTATCCTCTGTCCTTATAATTACACTTAGTCAGGGTTTGGTTTACGTATATGATTATACAAAGTCTTGGCTTCTTTTCCACTTTTAAATTGAAATGTAAAATTCTCTGGATGGTGGGAAGATGCTACTTTAGGACACAGATTCTTCCAGTAAAAAGAGAAAACTTAACTCCCTTCCAAATACTTCTGTTACTTACAGTGTGTCACATGGGTTTGCACCTCACTATGAGTTTACGATTCTTACTTCTTCTTAATTTTTTCATAGACTTAAGTAGTTCTGCTTACCCGCAGAAAAAGTGGAAAATACTGAAAAGGCCTTGTTTCCTTGTTACAGTAGCAGCATCACTGATTTCTGTATCCCACCACTGCCTTTTGAGGGACTCTGACTGGGTTTCTCTCAAGGTGTAAAAACCCCCAGTTTTGCTGGACTTGTGCAGCTGAGTCAAAGCAAGCTCCCAAAGTTGTCCTGTAGTCTTACTCACAAGTGTCCCCCATGCAGCAGCCAGAGGAGTGGTTCTAGCAGCAGGATAATCAGCCCTGATACACTGAAACTTGGGAACAGACAAGATGGAGCTGACCAGGCCCATATACCATTGCTCAGTGACAAGGTGGCTTCATTTTCTGTTTTCTACCTTGATGCATTTACTGTTTGAGAAGGGCTTGCATTTGAAATATGAAAGCCCATGTGGCTCTTACCAGACACACAGCAGAATAATTTATATTTTGCTTTCCAAGCTGCTTAATTTTTAACTATACTTTGAGTCAAGTTTATATATTTTATATCAGTCTTCAGATCATTCACTCCCACAAAAGCAAAGGATTTATGTTAGCCAGCTGTCTTAAGATGGGTTCACCTACTTCCCTTTTCATTTTACCTCTGTGAAAGAGGTTTAAATCTACTGCAGAAGAAAATGTGGAAGTATTTTCCTGGCTCGAAAAATAAGGATTTCTGTGTGAAGTTGTAGCATGTTCCTCATTACAGCTCTCTGGCTTTAAATTGCCTCTGCTATTTCCCAGGATTACTGCTGTCTGAAGGCAAAATCAGTTGTTGCTAGCTTTTTATTTTTGAAACGTCATTTAAGGTTGCAGTGTCTCAAAAATTCCCCTCTCTGGTCTGCCAGCAAAATTTCCAGTACTTTTAGCCATTTGTAACTTTTCTGTTTCATAACAGTATAAAGTAGCATTAGATACAGCTTCAGGAAGCTGCAAGAGTCTGGACCAAACATCCAAGGACCTTAGACTAAGCATGCCAAAAAATAATCCCAAATCCTGTTTGTAAAATTAGCTATTTATACTAACTCCCCATTTCCATTCAAAATAAAACATGCAGTACCTTAAATTAGCAATAAAACTGATGAATATATTTTTAGCAAACTCTGAATGCTGCTCTGAGTGGTGCTCAGCTGTCCTGTGGGCCAGAGCATGGAAAGGCTAAATGGCAAAGGAGGGTGGAATAAGCTGTGAATGTAAAGCTTTGTTTAGGGAAGGATGTTCTCTCCTGGTTAAGAAACTGCATTCTCAACTCTCTTGTGAGGGAGTTTGCAAACTTTGACAGGAAAGAGAAGTACTTAGCAACAAGATAACTTTTTCCTTTACTCAGACTCAGGGACATTTCATCATTTTGTAGTAATAGGTAATCTATTTGGCAGCATGAATCTGACCTGTAAAGACAACCAAAAAGGCCATTCAGAGTAACAAGTGCAGCTTCTGCCATTTGTTTATGTTTCCAAGACACCAGAAACAAAAAGTAGAAATTACTGGTTTGGAGGTGAGTATGACACAATCCATTTAATCACAAATTGTTTCAAAATTTCTGTAAAAACTTTGTATTTTTTACTCCAATAAAGGCCAAAATATAAGTAACCTATTTTTTTTAAAAGAAAAGGAAACAGAACAGCCCTAAGTTATTAAAAATAGAGCGGGAATCAGAGCCAACCTGCCTTTTTTGTCCCCATACCTGATAAATGTTAATTCATATCATTCCAAGCCTGACTTGCAAGTGTCAACTTTTCCTTTCCTGGCTGCTCCTCCTTCTTCCCCTCTTCTTAAAACTCACAATCTCTTCTCCTTTATTAGATTTCTTTGATGTACCTGTTGTACAGGCTGTTTCATCTGTGATACCCTCAATGTCTTGTGAAATGACTACAGCTTATTTTCTCATTTATGTTTTATGTTTGTCTTGCCCCTTTTATTTTTTTTAAGGTCACTGGCCATGGGTGTACAGGTTTAAGCTCTTCTCAGTAAATTTTCTTCAGGCTGACTGACAAATACAGCTCTGCTGTCTTCACCTTTCAAGCTGTGTTTCAGTCCCATCATTCTCTAGGCAGGGATCTCATTTTAATCAGCTGCTTCTGGACTGTCCCTTCTTTCTAGGCAAAGGAGTGGGGAGACAACAAACACACCTTGCAGCAGGCATAAAGAACTCAGAGTCCAGTAACCCTAAACACAGCTGGTGGAGCACAATAAAGCTTGATTGTTTATTACTACTATAATTATTTTTACTACTGTTTACTAATTATTTGTTTAAAATGCAAGTTTGAGTAAATGGTTTAGTTTTAACTTTATGCTCAATGAGCCATTAAAGAATGAAGGTAAATGTGTCACCTGTAAGGTACTAACTAAATACATACTCTTTTTCTTTTTTAACAGGCATTAGAGCTGTCTTTTCTGGGCATTACCATAGGAATGCTGGAGGGTCCTACAAAGGCCTGGAAATGGTGGTGTCATCAGCTATAGGATGTCAGCTGGGACAGGATACACATGGCCTTCGAGTGGTGGTTGTGACAGAGGAGAAGGTGGTGCACAGATACTACAGCTTAACTGAGCTGGGCAGCCATGGCATAGAGAAGGAGCTGCTGGATATGCTTGCTAGGCAAAAGTAGGCTGTGTCAAAAGATGTTTTTCCATATTAGATAAACAATTTCATAAAGTTTCCCCAAGCAGAACTAAAGATTTCTGACTGCAGTGTCCCAGAACAGCTCTCAGTTTGTTGTCGTCCTAAATAACAAGGAAGTTGTTGACACGTTTTTCTTTTTGAAAATGAGACCTGTGAGGAATATGAGAGAAGAGCAGAGCTAATATGGTAATGTGTCATTGAAAAGTACAGTTCTGAGAATTTTTGCTTTGCTCTTAGATAATACTTTCTTATTACAGAGACACTGGTGTCTGTATAACCCTTTAACTTGAGAGGGTATTTAAAAAAACATTAATAAATTCAGTAAATTCTGCTACCTCCTGGACAATATGAATGGGGCACATTTTTACAGAAATAAATCTCACAAAATGTGAAATCAGCAGACTCCGACTTTTAGCAACTTTTGGATCATATCCTGTTACCTTGGTGTCGTATTTTCTCCCATTTCCCACACTTTATTTTCTTAGCTCTTCAGAGCCAGGAGCAATAGGAGAGCAGACACGTTCTGGTTTGAAGTCACAGCTTGGGTTTCTGTTACATCTGTTATAAAGTTTTATATAATGTTATATAGTTTTATAGTTTCCATTATATAGTTTTATATAATGAAAAGTCTGTAAATGAAGATGATATAAATGTCACTGGCAGAAACTAAAGTGGCAACATCTATTTCCTTTTTGAAATTTCACTACCATTCAATTAGCATATATCCTGGCTCTAGCTATGGAAGTTGGAATAATTGCATGGAGAGAATATTCTGTACAGAATACTGTAATCAGAAGTTACCTTGTTGATTCCTAGACAAGCAGAGAGTTTTGATTTCCAAATGCAATGTAGTGTGCCTTACAGTAAGGCAGAACAGAATACTGAAAACCCTAAAAAGTATGTTTTCTTCACTGCAGTGAGTCTTTAAAAACCAATTTATAAAATAGTTTACCTGCTGCAATCCACTTCTTTTTTTAGCAAGTGTATCTATTTTGTTGCAAATAAAGTCTTCACGTAATTAGCATATACCTGCTGGGGTTTTAAGTATTTAGCTGAACACATTACAATCCATGCCATGGGTTTAATGGAACTGGAGCTGGTGCAGTTTTGGCACATGAAGAGGGAGGAACACAGCATCATTAATGTATTCTATCATGTTTTATGTATGTACTCACATACAACAGTGTTCCCTAGAGGGTATTACAGGTATTTAAATATGGTGAGAGGTATGAAATGCTGTGCTGAAGAGTCAGCTTAATTACATTTTAGTCACAACAATTTATCAAGGAGTCTCCTTCAAGCCTGATTTGTGGGACTGCTGGGACTGTAAAATCACCAATGTAGCAGTGCCTTGCAGCAGTGAAGTGGCTGTACCTGCAGCTGGACAGGGCCACCTGGGGACTGCAGCCCCATGGCAGCAGCTTGAGCAGAGGTAATGTTGGATTCAGAGAGAAAGAAAGTGATTTGGCTTTTGTTCTCTAGCTGCCTTTGCTTAGCTGAACGTTTTCACAGGCTCATTTTCAGTAGAACGTGGAAAGTGAGAGAACATTTTATAGCCATATAATACAGTCATGGGCAGGTTATTTAACCATAATTTGTGGCTAGACCTTCCTGTATGTAGTAAAAAGTTACAAAAAATAAGCTGGGAATGTGTTTTTTTAACAGCATAAATGACAAATTGTGTTTCCTTGATTTTCTCAGTGTAATTAGCTAATTTGCAATTAATACTGATGCTTTAACTAATTTGAAATGGCAGAGGTCCTTGCTGTCACTGTGCCTCATCTTGTTTATGTCAAGAAAAATAAAATATGTTAAATTATGAAACAATTCACCCATGGAGACCCTAATTATAATTTAAAACAACATCTTTTGATGTTGAGGACATTATTTTGGTACCTCCAGCAGAGTTGGTAATTGCAACTTTCTGTCAGTGTCAGTATATGACTGCCTTTAAAGCAAGATGTCACTAACAGTTCAAAGTGCTGATGAAAGAAGACAGCAAGGGAGTGAATCCTCGTGTTGTTGTGGGTTCAAGAGGCTGGGCAGAGATTAAAAAACATAAAGTGACCATAGTTCATTTTGGTTTCTCTTAGGCTGCTCTAAAAGGATGAGATAAACCTCGATGACTCTTATTAAAAAAATGAGGAAAATTCACATTAGAACACCTGTGAAGCAACCTGTGAAGGTAACCAAGTACTACATAATTAAGTGCAGTCTGAGGGAGATACCCATGAACATGAGGCAAATGACTGGAAACAAAGTCTTTGAGAGAAATCCTGGTTTGCCAGCTTCAGTCTAAGCAAGGTATTTAAAAACACACTATTTCTGAATCTTCCCAAAACTCATTAAGAAATTAGTTCACTCTCTCTGCCTGCTGCTGGCCTTTAGTCCATTTGGATCAAGCATCTCATCTTGCAGGTTTTAATAGAGGTAATATTTTTATAGGGCTACAGTATTCAGCTCCTGGAGACTAGAGACAGAAGTGAAACATTTGATGTCTCATTACAACTTAATCACGTTTTTTACCCTGGCAGGAGTAAAGTCTCCCCTGGCACTCCTGTTTGCAGACACCCTGTGCCATGGTCACTGCTTGATGATTCCTTTCTTACCTCAGCTCAGCAGCTTGGTTCCTGGTGTCTGGTTTCTCCAGACATTATCCTCAGATAGCTGGTTTTATTCTGCTATGAGGCAAAAAATTGAATACCCATGTAACATAAGCAAATCAAACAGCAGCAGTAAAACCTAAACATTTCACTGCTTAGAAGGGCTCAGGTCCCCCTGTGTGCCATGGCACAAGTGTGTGTGTGTGTGTGTGTGTGTGTGTGTGTGTCCTGCAGGCACACACTCATGGTGTCACTGGTTAATGCTGGGAGAACGCTGCTTCTCTTCAGGCTGTCCCTGAGCCTTTCTGTTCAGAATCCAGCACAGAACAATATCCTGAACACAGAAATATCCTTTAGAGCAAGGGCAACCTTCACACACCCAGCAACTCCCTGCCAGGCAAACCCTGACATAACCTGGCACCTCAGGATTCCCAGTCACCAGGGAGAAAAGCAACAGAAAACTGTAAAGGGAATTTCCACTTTACCAATCTGCAGTTACCAGGAATGTCTCTGCTGACATAGAAGACATCACATCCCTGGCACTTATGGAAGTGCAAAGCCAGGTGGTTTAGGCTGCAGGCACTGTGCTTGTGGACACTTCATTGAAAAATGCTCCCTAAATAAAGTGCAAAAATACAACTGTGTAACAGCAGATACAGAAGGAGTGTCCCCAGAAAACCCCCAGCGCTCACAGAACTAAGGCAACACAGACAATTAAAAAGCTTTTCAAGCAATACAGAAAACATACCCAGGATTTCTCTTCAGGAAGAAAAAAAAAAACAAAACACTAAAAACTCCAAAAGCAAAACCACAACCCACAACTCGAGAGAGCCTACTTTTTTTAATTGACATTTTCATTTGTTTCTCTAGAAGTAATTTTCTCCACTAGCACTTTTTCAAATGCAGATACTTTAGTACATTTCTACTAATAAACACCTTTTTTTTCTCTCTAGGAGACCCATTAAAGCCTCATCCTATTTAAATTTATAATGTCGTTATGTCACTTTTGGGCAGCCAGAAATTGAAACATCAGTTTTCTAAATATATCCTTATCTTTCTCAAATATTGCTTAGAAAGGTCTAGCATTGTTAAAAATCACAATTTGGGCTTTTAAATTAACTGGTAATGGCATTATCTGTATTCAGATCTTTAAATTGTAAAAAGGCTGGGCTGATTCACAGCATTCCTGCTCTGGCTTACAAGGTAACAGCAACAACCTTCTAAAAAGCTCTTCCCAACCTATTTAATTGTTGGAGCAATTGGAGGCATAACTAGAGAGAAGTGATGTTGCACATGAGCTTGGTAGAACAGTCTTGTCACCTTCACCCCACCCTCAGTTCTTTTTGGGATATTTAGAATGTTATTTGGCATATTTAGGAATATGATGACTGTAAAATGGTGTCATATTAATAATTCAAATTTATTTCATTTTACCACAGTCCCATACAGAAGGTGAAGTGGTTATTACCAAAAATAAACTCCAGCAATAACTGGGATGGCTGTACTCATTCAGTGAATTTCAGCATGTGTTTTTTGAGACTGCAGATTTCTACATTGTTCTTTAAGGTGTTCTACAATGCAATTCCATACCATCAAAAACAGGACAAAAGAAGACAATCTATCATTTATGATAAACACTGGTTTTTATCAGTGCACTGCCTCAATGCAGTAATGATTACAGTTTCAACCACTTTTCCAAGAAAGCAAGGTAAAAGAGAGAAATACCAGAGCATTCTGCCTCTTTACTTTGACCCAATTTGAGAGCTGAGACAGACCAATTATTGTTCAGAGAACAGCATTCCTTTTTACTGAGCAGCAACTTAACCAAGATAATAAATTCATGCATATTTAAAAATCATTTGATTTAAAAACGTAGCTGCTGCCAATCTTCCCAATCAAAGGACTTTTCATATTCCCTTTATTTGGTACATAGCCATGACAGGATAACTGTAAAGAAATATTTTGGAAAGTCTATTTCTGAGCCTTGTTTTCCACAGAATTTTGTTTGCTGTGGATACAAGTGGAGGTAGTATTTTACATGTGGGTCATTCAGAATTAATTGTACATTTTACAGCCTGCACTTTTTGTATAAATTAGTTTGTAGTAAAATCGGAGTTTAAGAAAAACTAACAGTTGGACAAAAATAGAGAAACATGGATACATATCAAGGGGTGAGTCTAAACAATCCAAAGAGCGACAGGACTATGTTAAAATTCACCTTGCGATAAGATTTTCACAGAAAGAACTTTTACAAATTTGTTTGTTTCACTGTTTTTCTTATCTCTGCACTAGACCATGTAGAAGTTTCCTATTTTTGTTCTAGAAAAGCAGCTCACAGATTATTTCTAAGCCCTCTATTATCAATGCAGATATCTAACAACTCTCCTTATCCAAAGAAACAATGCAATCCTCATTTATTTCTCATTAAAGATGCATTGTAACACTAATCAGCTAAAGGTATTTTACTTGAAGCTTCTGAAGTTTATTTTTAAGTCTTCAACATGTTAATTGCTTTGCTTTGCCCTTGGGTTCCCAGAAATTAAATACAAACACAAAACTTCCTGTGGAAGTAAAGTAAAACCCATGAAATTTCTGTACTTTTACACAACACTACAGCAGTGAAAAATTAAGCATGCACTGCTTACTATTTCCACTTGATTCCCCCTTCCTCACTCCCCCTCTCTTTCTTTAAAGCAGCAAAGTAAATAATTGTTCACAACTGCCGAACTTCAGGACATTTCCTACTTCTGAGTGTGCTTCTGCTTCCACCTGTGCTCCTATACTGCACATCCTGGGGAGAAAATCCAGTTGCACAGATCATAGGAGCCAGAGAGGTGCCTACCCAGGTTAGGGCAGTCTGGCTAATCGAGGTCTCTGAGCCTTGAACAGAAGTCTGCAGTAATGTATAATTGTTATCCAGTGTAGTGCAGAGAAGTGCATTAATTTATTCAAAGTTCTTTTTATTTCCTTACACATATTCATTAGTAAAAGTCTTGGGTTTTTTAAGATTTGCAAATGTAGAAAGGAGATTTGTTACAGAATTCAATTATGCAACCTCTCCACTGATGTATGTGAAGGCAAACTATCCCTGAATGAACCTGCTGCTGTTCCTGAGTTTCAGGTAAGGAATGTTGGCACTGCAGGCTCTGGGACCTGTCACCCAGGAGCATTATTCCACTGCTTCCCACAATGGTAGGCGGCAAAAGCCACTTAACTTTGGGACAGTGAGAAATCTCTCAGTTACAGGAGGACCTGCTGATTAGCATTCCCAGTTTTAATTAAATCTGGTGTAGCTACTGCCCTTGGGGACTGAAACGTAGTGAAGATATTGTTTTGAAATTAGGACATAGCCTGGCAGATGCTGAGCAGAAAAACTGTAGTTGGCTGTAAACCAGGCAGTGTAGTTAAGACACACTCAGAGATCTGACAGGCTCAGACTCCAGCTCTGCAATCAAATCTCCCTTAACCATGGACACAAGCGCTGACCTCTTGATTTTTAAGTAAAGTTCAAGCTAGTATTGGAATTGGTTGGGTCCTTTAGTGTGAGAAACTGTTCAACCCAAGCATTTCTTTGCAGTAAAATTGTCTGTTAACACTGCAAAGATTCCCCATTTCTCCTGGGGAGATAATCCTTTCATTACTACTGATGACTTCTCTCATTCTCCCCTGGCTGTTGTCACTCTGTCTCAGAGATGAGCAAAGCCAGAGCTTCAGGCACACATTCAGTGCAAGCCTTCATCTCCCAGGTACTCTGTAAATTCTTACTGATCTTCCCACTCAGCTCACTTGTGGTTTTTACCATTTCAACTACCACTGCACAAAGGATATTTAATTATTCCTCCCATGAACTCTGAATGAATGACATCTTAAGTAAGGTCTGTTAATGAGACAGAGATCAAACTGATGCTTGATGGCAACACTCAGAATTTTTCAGTGTAATATTAAAAAATGATCCAGTTCATAGTTCACTCTCAGTAGTAGCATTAGCACTTCCAACACACCACAGACTAACTGGTGAGTATTATGTCTGTTACAAGATAATAAACATAAAGGGAATTATTTGGCAAATCTGATCAGTTTTTAATTTTAATGAATTTTTAATTTAATGTATTTTAAGATAAATAAATCACTTCTTACCCTGAAAAATATAGAATATAATTAGGACTGTATCCTGTTAGTTCTAGAAGTGTTATTAAGCATACAAATCCTTAATGTAATACTTAATAATAAGGTTTATTTCTTACCTTCTGAACTTACAGTTTGCTTGAAGTTTTCAATTTTCTTTTGAAATTATTTTTCTTTTGAATTTTTATTTTTATATATATTAAACAAGTAGAACATGAATTGCTGCAATATACTTATATTGTATAAGGATATAATATGTTTCTGGGGTGTCTCAATACAGTTTTATAGCTTTGTTCTCAGATATTTATCTCTCTTTCTTCTTTATATCAATGCTAGAAATATTCCATTGCAAGATATTATTGCAACAAGGAATGTATTTGTAGAAATAACTAAACATTTAAGCAAAATATTTCTGAATGTTATTAATTTTTAAAAATCCAAAACTTGAGGGTTTTTAATTATTATGCTGAATGGATGGATCTTTATTATTGTGCACTGACCCATCAGCCCATCTGGGGCTGTAGACATGAGCTGTCTTTTCGGCAGGAAAATTCTGCAGTGGCCTTATACAAGGCCATAGGAAAGAGTTCCCCTAAAGAAATTGTAATGACTCATTTTGTTAAAAACATCAGTGTTTGCCAGGTCAGGGGTGAAAAATGGCTTCATTGTGAAATCTCTCAGTTAACAGCAACAGTCAAGCTGAAACAAAAACAGCTTAGAAAATGCATTCTTCAACACAATAAAACCCTTGCAAATATGGAACACATCCATCAGTACCATTTATTTCTCAGCTGGGGAACTCATAGTACCTTTTCTTCAACATTTATGCTCATCTTTGACTCATTACTTTAATACTACCAGAAAACTAAATTATGTCCAGTGGTTTCACTGCAGAAGCAGCCTCCAACTGTGCACAGGATTTTTTATGGGGTGAGACACTGAAGCATCATGAAGGGAACAGGGTAAACTGAGTTTCCAGGAGGCTCTTGTGAATTCAGACACTAATTATGACAACTTAAATTCAATATAATTACTTTAAATTAACACCTAGGCCTAGAAATAGACAGGGAAATTGTCCAGCTGGCTCTCCACATTCAGAGGCTTAATAAAGAAGCAAGAAGAAGAAAGGACAGGTAGATTTTTTTTCCTCAAACAGAACTTTCCTTGCCTGAACTCTGCCTGATAACTGGTACCATGACAGCAACTAATATACTATTGAAGATGTGCATTGCACCATTTTATCACCTCAGCCCTGAGCAGGTAATATTTCAGTGCTGAGTACTGAACAAGACATGTGACTAATGCATTTTAATGCATTAAAAGTCTTGACAAAAATAACTATTTAGCAAAGAAAGCTTTTTAGTAAAAAAGCCTTATGTGTTTGAATAGTCTTACAGCCTTTGCAAAGTAGAACCAAATTTCACTCGAATTAAGACTCTAAAAGCCTTCAGAAACATTATTCAAAAACATTTTAATGTGCTGGAATTGTTAACCCCTTTCTAAGTGACATGAAAGGAGAAGGAAATTAAAATCTTTATAATCCTCCAAAATATCCTAATTTCATTACTTGACCTGGTATCAAACTATTTGGAAGGGTTGTATTCAGAAATGTCAGCCTGTCATCATCTCTGCTCCTGGACATTACATTTCACCAGGCACATTGTAAAAGTAGCAGAAGTACTGGGAAATGTATTACCTAATATTTAGCCCCAAACAAAACATATGGAAGTAATTGTATTTCCTTACCCTGCTTCTAAATTAGAACTTCACTACTTTGAACTAAGGCAAATCAAATGCTAGGAAAATATTTATGTATATAGGCCTAGTTAGTGAATTAAATTGTTGAACCTTCTCTAAAAGCTCTTGTGCTTACTCTAAAGGAATTAGAGCAAGAGGGAACTAGTCAGCATTTCAAATCCTCTGAAATGCTGATGTGTTTTTCATTAAAGGCCCCTGAAAACATAATCTACATAAGGTTTGATATAAAGGTGTAAATTTGAAGTTTACATTTGGTTACAAAGTGTCTTTGAATGCTGAACAAGTTTGGAAATTTCTGATTAGCTGTCAATGATCTTATGAGATGTTATGTTCAAAAAATGCATAATTAGAACTCCCCCTCATCTTTACACATAACTGCACCGGGTGTTAACAAAGAGAAACTCCCAGTGAGGGCTGCTTCCAACTGCTGTTGCACTCATCACATGCCTTTGACTTCGCTCTCAGCAGCAAGTTTTCCACTTTCTGCTGGATGATGCTGTTTAAAGGGAAACTGGGAGAAATCAAGCAAAATACTGCTCTGAGATATGAAAAACAGTACAGATCCCCTAATGCCTTCTGCTGCAGAGATGATCTGTTGTGGTGACAGTCTGAGCTCCTGAAAGACAAAGGAGTCCCTGCCCTTGAGAGAGCTCCAGAGATGAAGGCAGTTGATAAAGCACATTGATCAGCTGGCTGGATGGGAAAGTGTGAGGCTGATCAGTGCTCATGATGGCACTGCCAGCAGCACAGAGCACTCTCTGTCCGAAGAGCAGTGGAGATTTCTTTTGAAAATGTGTGCACATGGAGGGAGAAAACATGAAAAAAAGGCCTTCTCATATCTGTGCACTTTTTTAACCATACCAGAGTGTGCTTTAAGGCACTGCCAGCCTCTTCAGCATTGCCATGCAGACCAGCACACTCCAGGGACACCTTGTTCAGCTACCGTGATCTTTGCAGACAGGCCCAGCTGAAAGCCTTCACACCATTATTGACTAAAATTGCCAATGAGCTACAAATTGTAAAAAATCTTTATGAAGCTCTTTCCAATATTTGTCTCAAAAAAAGTTGATCTGGTAATTCACCTCTAGCAGACAGCAGTTTCAGTCAACATTTCCTTTTCTTCCCATTCCAGGTGGTATAATACAACTAAAGAAATCTGGGTGATTGAGTGAGTTGAAAAAAAATAATAAAGCATTTCTTCAAAAGACTGAAACCCACAGACACAATGAGGCACAGATTTTAAAAGCAGCGGGAAGCATTAACATTTCTATGTTACAGAGTACATCTCAGTCATACAAGAGGAACTGCACAAGCTTTTCACCATTGTGGTGAAAAATAAGTTTTCTTAAACAGAATGGAAGAATTTGTAGCCTGACATTTATTTCTGTGCCAATAGCAAATGTACTCTCAGTCTCCCCACATTCCATCAAACTGAGGGCTGAAGAGAGAAAATGGGGCAGCACCTCTGGAGGACAATGTGTATGTGTGGTCTCAGAAAAGACAACAGAACCATTTGGTTGGTCGAGAACATTTACAGTAAATGTTTTTCAAGCTCTGTGTCTGTTGTAGTATTTCTCAAACACACAGAGTACTTCATCCATCAGTTACCTTGTAGCAGATATGGGGATGAGCAGTGGCAGAAGAGGGTTGCCTGCCTTAGGGAGAAGGAGATTTGCCAGATATTTTTACAATGATTTTTAAAAATGTCACTGACAAATGCTTGATTTTCTTCATGCTGCCCCAGTCAATAACAGACCAGGTTTTCAAGGTCAACTAAGCACCAGCCATCCCTCCTAGTCTCTCTGATTTCATCCCATTTAAGTTCTTCAGTCAAAAGTCCTGGGAAACAATGAGGATGTTATGGAACATGGAAAACTGAGCTACTGAACTGCACATCCTGACACAGCTGCTAGCCTGAGCCAGGCTTTCAGTGCTGCATTGAAAGGAGCAGGAGAGCTGCACAGGCTCAGAATTATGTCTTTAAGATGGTCAGGAACTGCAATGACCATGTTGTGCTGTGGAGCAAAGGAACAGAATCAAACTGCAAGTTATTTTATCTGCTGATTACAGTTACTTAAGTCCTACAATGTAGTGCCTGCAGTTATTTAAGATCGCTTATTTCCACTTTGCCAGGAGAGAAGAAAACAGATCTGCATATGAAAGGTGACACTTCTGAAAGCAAATGCTGGCTTAGAGACTTTAATGTTTAAAAAATATTTATACATTTCTGCTTTCAAATGCCCATGTTTAGACACTGGGGTTTTTATCTGAATAGAGACTGACCTGTAGTATCACTGAGTTCACTGAGAATTACAGGCCAAGAACTCAGAGAAAGTAATTTTGACAACCATCCATTAGGATGAAGCTAACCATTGCCCTTTAAATAGCTTTCTCCTTTGTATATACAAGAACTGTCAGCATATAGGGCTATCAGAGCTGAATATTGAAAAAAAGAAGCAGCCTAAGGGTTGTAATAAGAAACATTAATCTGGAACTCCACTTCTAATCCAACTTAAAGTGTGCTTATGATCATAACTAAATTACAGAATTACTGGGAGTCTTTGCTTCTTTGGATTCTATAAAAATGAGGCTAGAATAACATTTCAGGGCCCTGTTTTGATATTATCTCACTGATTTGAACTATTCTTAATTTTAACTAATGACAATTTCTCTTGGCTTTTTGAACATTAAAATTAAACTGGGTTACTCTCTTTGTCATAACAATTATATGGAACATAGATTAAGGCAGCCAAATTAACTTGCTTCAGACTCACTGATAAATTTGTTAGGTTCTTCTTGCACATGCCAGATCATTATCTGACTAATTATGCTTCTACAATGTGCCTCATTGACTGTGATACCTCTTTCATGATGATCAATGAACACTTTTCTCTTTTTTAGATAAAAATGAACTATATGTTATTTTTAGAGTCAGATCAAACTTTCAACCCAACAGTGACTGCAAATACAGTAAACAAGAGCATAATACTATATATTAAAGTTTCTGTGCAACACATTAAATCCTGGTATCCTGTGGAGACATAATCACATTAGAGCTCTAAGCACGTGTAATACTTCTACTTCTTGACATGCTGGAAAAAAGAAGAAACTTTAGATCATTGAAATAATTTCATATTCACATACCTCCTCTAGAACTATGTCACATGGCAGCAAGTTATACTGTCCTTCACAATGCTATTGGGTAGCATATTCCTATGCATGCAAGTCTCAAGTAAGCAGAGCCACTTAATTTCACTGCATTTCAATAGAAACAAACAAAAAAGAAATCCTAAGATTTTCAGGCTCCAAGATGCACACTCCAGTCCAGGATAAGTGATCCCAAAACTTTTATTCCAGACTCACATACTCTGTGACAAATCCTTCTGTAAGCAAGGATTTGTAATGGACATCAACTCCCAAGGGAAGGGTTTAGCAAAGCCCGTCAGCAAGTTGAGCAGAAGTGCCAAGGACTGTCTTTCATGGTCAAGGAGTAAGAAAGCAAATGAATGCCAATAAAGTGCTGTATTAAACAGCTGTTGGGCTGGGAGTACCCTGAGAAGGCTAAATGAACCGAGGAGTGGAAGTCAGTACAACTTACCAGAGGTGTTGGGAACTGTATCAAGGAGCATGGCCTACGTGTGTCCTCTCTGGGCCTCCATGAACTGCCACAGCAAAGAGTTCTCATAGACCAGTGTGCAAGTGCAGAAGTATTCTGGAGGCAACAAATCGTTCCTGCAATATCCCTACTTGTGCATATTGTTGTCTGCAAAGAGTAAAAAATAAATATTTCACTTTGTTTCATGCATACAGACACACTTGTTGTACATACAGACACTCTTGTTAATACATCAGGCATTGAAACAGAGAAAATTTTATTTTGAAAGGGACCTCTGGATGTCATTTACCCAGACCCTGCTCAGAGCCTGCACTTAAGCTGAAATAAACACATAACCTCTTCTTCCCTTGACAATCAGCACAAAATATCTATGAAAAATAAAATCTTTGGCACCCTCTAATCGCAGTTCCACGTACTGTTCCATTTTTATTAAAGAAAATACAATGATAATAGAAGTTCAGTGACCTGGCTTTGCACTCTGGGTAGCCATGTTATTTTGCAGACATTTTCTTGCTGGCCTTTAAGCTGCCAAACTGGAACATAATGTTCTACAAACAACAGATGTCCCAACATCTACAACTACCTGGAATTTTACTCCAAAAATTCCACTCCACTTGAAACAGAGATTGAAGTCCTTTGTAGCAAATCAGGACAAGGTTATTTTGTAAGAATCTACTTGTTAGAAAGTTATTTTTATTCATATCATTAAAACCTATCTTCTTACTTGTTCAAAGAGAATGCCAACCTGATCTACTGATCATAGCTTTTGAATATCCATGGTTTGATACTTCTAGAATGCATGAATCCATGCTTTAAAAAAAGAAATGTGTTTTTGTATTTCATCTTCTAGAAGCCTTATATTGCAGACATACAAAATTTGTCTGCCAATTCTTTTTGTCAAGATGAGGGAAAAAGTAATTTATATCTATTAAGTTCCTATGGCTAGAACCACAGTCCACAGAGACTACACCTTAAGCAAACCTTAAGAAATTCTGACTTGCTTTCTTCTCTAATAAATTTTGCAGAAACAAAAAATATACATGCAATAAGATAAATGAAAGAGCTCAGGGGGTTTTTTCTTATTTGTTTGCTTCATGTAATCTACAAAGTTACATGTAGGGTACTGCTAAAACTCCCTAACATCAATCTGAATTTCCGTTTTTACACACCACTTGGACAACATGACAGTCTGAAAACAGGGAGATGTCACATTTCATGCCTTTGAAAATCCATTCACTGCAAATGGGTGACCAAAGCATCCATATCCTTTGGTGGGCCTCTGCCAGTATTGGTACTTCTTGAAATCTGTAGCCAGTCTCAGTTCTTGCTCCATTTGCCTCATGTAATTTTCAGCTCACATCAGAAATATCTCATTTATGATATATTAATTACCCTTTCCTCATTCTCTGTCCTGGATTTCATGAGATTTCCTTTTAAGTCAGTGCCCTTGCCATAGGCAGTGCAAATGCAGCACCATTACAAAATTATTACAAGCCAAGGACTTCTGTCCAAAGGCTCCTATCACCTTAAGACCACAAGCTGCAGGGAACAACTGTCAAAATGATGTTCAATAATTTACAGTACACCAGATTCTGATGACCATACAATATTGATATTAAATCTGATTTCACCTGACCTAGTGTGCTTATCAATGTGCTTTATCTGTCTCCATGCTTTCTGGCAATAGAAAGTACTTTTTTTAAGATTCTATTGGGTAAATGCTGGCTTTATTTTTATCTCCTCAACAGTTCTCTTTCAACAATAGAAATAATAAAAAATATCTGGAATACATATGCATTACAAGTTTGCAAGACTATCTTAGGAAGTAGATAGGAAGAAGGATGATCTATACAAAATTTATGGACATTCACTGAATGTTTCCATATTTCATCCATGTACGACTTCAGATACTTTCTCAAATACAAAGAACACTGTGTAGAAATGGAGGCAAAAACATAATTTGTGTTATGGCAGGAGCTATCAAATCTGGAGGGAATTTTTTGAGGAGGCTTCCCTGGAAGAAGCTATTTGAAAAAGCAGCATTTGGGAAGGCATCAAATCAGCAATTGTCAAAGCAATAAGATTCCACATAAGGCACCAGCCAGAAAACATCCCTTGCCAGTTATAACATTAGTTTATTCACAGTCCTGCTCTTCATTGGCATAATATAATATATATGCAAATTTAGTCATTGTTAATGACATCAGTTATTTCCCACTTTTGCTTTAAAACCCAATGGGAAAGAGTTACTGCTATATATGTATCTGTTGTTTAGCAGGCCCATAAGACCCACCAGAAGATTACAAATATTCTGATTTTCCTGATTTCTTCATCTGGTCATGAATTGTTCTCCTTATAAATGAGTACCAGGGCAGTGTCATGGGACTCTTAACATAAGCACAGCAACAGCAGCAAAAATCAGGATCTACTTCTCTTCTGCAAGACTCCCTGAGGAACTATATCTGATGACTCAGACACTTTACTACTTGTTTATAGTGTTTGTATGCACAGAGCTGTGGGAAATGATAAAAGCTGGTACCTGCGGGTAAAGGAATAAGAAAATAGATAACTGATCAAAGCAAATGTTTCTGCCTGCCTGATTTTAAAAGGAAAATAAATTTTAAAACCCAAAAATTCTAGGTCACTTATAGCAATATTTATCAAGAGTGACTGGCAGGATGTTCATCAAATGGCAAAGCAGTCTGCACAAAGACCGGGCACGAGACTCTATCACCTTTCACACGTGCTCCTAGGACAGATCCTGGTCACCCCATCTGCAGCAAGGTGTGCCACCAGCATAACAGATGCAGGTGGCCCCTTTCCACCCCAACAGAGAAAAAGGTCAACAGGAAGCCTGCAGGTAACACAGAGATCCCAAAGGAATGCTTCTCTCCCTGTCCTCACATCAAGGCAGAGCTCATGTAGCTGCTATAGGCAAACCCTGCTACATATCAACGATGTTTTCCAGAAAAATTCAACAGCTGGAATTCAATAAACAGTGGAGCCATTTCCCCCATAAGAATTCACTTAGCAGAGGGACACTGCATGCAGATGCTCAAGATAAACACTGGGACAGTACAGCATAAGAGTCTCACATTCAAAACCCAACACAATGCCATGAGAAAAGAGATTTCAGTGGCACAAACAGCAAAGACACGGGGATGCTACTGTGCAGTCACCCACCAAGATTCTCTGTGCATTTTTACTGTTCTTGGTGTTATGATCAACACTAGAACTCCCAAGGAATGGACAGAGGAGTGACAAACAGTGGAGTGTTATTGCCTCTCTTCTGCACTGCAGGGTTTCATTATCCCCACGTGATGGATCTAAGCAACCAAATTAATTTAGCATACTCACCAGTGAGCATGTACTGAAGTTGCATTAAAAAATGTATCTTTCAGGAATATTCTCCCAGCATACTTCACCACAAAACTGTTACAAGATGCAAAGTTTGAAAGGTCCATCACAGGCAGTAAGCAGCTCGGAAAGTCTAAGACATGAAACACAATCCTCATAGGATAACCAGACCTACTCAGATTTCTGTAAGCCAGCAAGCACAGGGGAAAAGCCTATCAAAAGGCAATTCTTGTAAGAGTTGGGGTTTTTTTAACTGAATGGAAATTCCTTGAGGGAGACACCTAATTTTCATTACTTCATTTTAAAATAAATTTGCAAGAAAACATTAAGTTTCTTGAGGCTGAGGTGTTTTTTTTTAAACAGTAACACTCAAGTCTTATATAATCTTGCAAAGCATTTAAAGAATAATGTTAAGAACACTTCAAGAGCCTCCCAGACCCTACAGCATCCTGAGAACAGGAACTGTGAGACAGTCTGTCTTGTAGTATTAAACATATCAACACTTTGTTATTACTAATGGCTCTGTGAAATGGATGGAAACACTTCACAGTGTAACTGTCACATAGATGAATAAGCAAATCCAATTTGATATCTTAGCAGACTACAAGACAGAGCAAGACATTTCACTGTTTCCATAAGGAAAGCTTATGACAAAAGGGAGGTGTATTTTTTTTTCATCCCTAGTATGCAATCTCCAAAAACACCACTCAGATGACAACTTTCAATGAAGATCTATAATGATAAATAGGTTTTTCATACAGCAAACCATAAATCCCTTCTCCGTTTTTCTTAATGTCTTAATGCTAATTATGACATAGCTGTAATATTTGCATTACTTTTGGGGCTATATATTTTCTGTTAATATGCAAATTTGAAATAAATTGGATTGGAGAAGTCACTAAGCTTAGTCTAAATTTGAATCCAGCATGTGTCATAAAAAGAAAGGCAGCTGGAAAGGCAAAGGAATATGAGGTAATAGATTTACATTCTACAATACATTCATATGGACAAGAAGGGGATTAAATGAAAACCTGGGAAATCTGGATATGTTATTTTCTTTCTACCTCCCCAGAAGAAGAGTTTGCACCACATATTCTCCCTTTATATTTTTTGTTTGCCATTTCCAGTTTAACAGTTAGTTTGCTATTTACTGTTGAAAAACAAGAAAACGGAGCTAATGGCAAGCCTGCTACCCTGTAGAGTTCATAGTTTAGGAAACCTAATATTTGGAAGTGTGTACACACATTTTGCAAAAATCCTACAAAGGTTAGAACTACTTTTAAAGGAAATCATAAGTGAATATTTCTGGTTTGCAGCTTTATTATTAACTCATATATCTGAGCAAAGTGTTCATTACCAATAGTGTCAGATTTAAATCACCAGCATTAGCTATTAGAACTGCTTGGAAATATTGCCAGTGTAAGGAGAGATCAAAGTGACCAAGTAACCACAGCAAGAACAAAAAGTCTAAGAAACGTGGTGTCCAAAGACAGATTTGTAAAAACCACCCACACTGACTACAAACACATGGAAGACAAACCCTGCAAGAGGATGATAATGTAGAGACTTATTCAATAAGAATCACCTAAGTAAATGTAAAAGCTAAAGAAACTGGAAAACCCACCAAATTTCATTACAATTCCTCTTCTCCATGGGTACTTACACAGTTTTTTCTGATATTAAAAGACAAGGGACAGCAGGTCTGCTTCTGTTCATGCCCTATCTTTTTAAAATTCATACTAAGTGACTTTAGAACTAATCCTACAAGTCACTCTGAAAATAGGAAATCATGCAGACCTGGGGTTTTTGACATGGGAAACGTCCATCAAGAGGCTATTATGCCATGTCTGAATGTTTCATAGCATTTCTTTCGTTATGCAGCCAGAAGATCAGGTTGGGTGTTCTCATGCAGAAAAGAAAATGATGCTTCATTTTCAAACACTAAAGAAATCTCCCCAAGTTCCCAGAGAAACAGGAAAGTAGATTTGCTATGTATAGAAAGTATGGAAATAAGAGGTGGAGCTGTATCTTATAGAGGAGTCATCCCAGTGTCTCTGCTTTAGTGGTACAGAAGGAAAGCCAGAGGGGAAAATTACCCTTTTCATGATCTTCAGAGGAAAGGCACAAACTTTCTTTTCACACAGGAGAACAAGGAAGAAAACTGGCATCCAATCCAGGGTTATTGTGAAGGAGGAGAGTAGACACAGCACTTCAAAGGCAGCAGTGAGGTACCCAATAATTGCCTATGATAAACATGCACAGAGCCCAATGATTAATGCTTGAATCCCTGAACTCCCCTATAGTTCACCTTCAAGAAACATGCCCTGATCTACCTTCCTTCTTCCATTTAACCTTTACATCTTCTGCTTTCAGCAAGTTCATTCATTACCCGAGAGCTTGGCAAAGATTTCTGGTTCTGCTAAAGAAAGCCCCACACACGCACATTCAACACCAGCTCAGAGACTGATTTTTCCAAGCCCTCGCAGCTCTGTGCAAGTCAGGAATGCAAACACCTACACTTCACAAGAGGCATAGCTACAATGATCCAAAACACTCCCAACCAATGTGTACAAATACAGCCCATCAATACTCAGTGAGAAAACATGGCCTGTGACTGCCTCTGCTCCTTGAATCATAATGGATTAATTATCCTCACACCTCTAAAAGCAGCAGAGACCAATACTGGACTCACTTTATATTTTTTAATAAAATATTTTGGGTTTTCTGAAGGTTATCTATCTAATTTCTCTATATGTTCGCCACCATTTTTTCTTAAATAAATCAGCCATAGTAGTCTTGGTGGTTTGCAGTATGCCATACACTAATTAGCACAAGAATCAAGGATTACTTTTTGTTTGTTTGTTTGTGGTTTTTTTAATCATCCATAATAACAGCCAACATGAACATGAACCATGTGGGATTTTCTTGCTCCACAGCTATTATGCTGCAGATCAAGCTGTGAAAGACTTTCTAGGCCACTTTGCTGCAGATGCTGGAGAGTTCTGCTCCATGGTTTGAGAATTAATGAAGTAACTCCTCATGGTCCTGACAATATTTTTCATTTACGTCACACCTATTCTTTTTTCAAATGCAGAAGTTGTCCAAAACCCTTCACCATGAAAGATGGACAGGGTCAGGTTCCTCCTATAGAAATGTAGAGACTGAACACACACCTGTATCTGATGCACACTTCACTTGCCCTGAAAGAGAACAGGAGCTGCTTCCAGGGCTGCATAAAAAATGCTGTGCTTATGTAGTTATATAATTTCCCTTTATCAGATAGCCATTCCTTGCATATGACTGGCAAGCTGGAGACTTGGTTTATTTGCAGCCTCTTCCACTTAGAATTTCCAAGAAGTGACAGTATCATCAGTCCACTGAGTCACAGACACTGCGAATAAAGCAGCCTTTGCATGACAGATTGTCATTCCTTTAAGAAATTCCACTTTGTCAATGCCTTCCATAACACATGCTAATATGTGAGGTAAACCTTAAATAAAAATGCATCACAATTTAGTAATAATAATATTCTCTATTTTTAAATTCTTAACGAAAACAGGGGTCAGTGTTTAGACTGAAGGATTAGGAAGTGGTATTCATAAACTCATTTCCTTGCTCTGCCAATGACTACCTCATTCTCCGCAGTGTTTGTTAATGGGCTTATTTTGTAATGCTGACCCATAACATATTAGTGCAACTGAAACATATTGGCCAGACTCTTGCTGCAGTCTCATCTGCCATTCCAGGAAAGTTATTCATATCTGTGTCTCCTTCAGTAGTCTATCAAAGGCTGAGGGCAATTGTATTTACCAATTTGATGAGGTTCTATACAATTAACTGAAATCACATACAATACATAATGTGTGAGCAGTTAGATATAATTGGCTAAAGAATTATGAAGGGCTGGTACTTAAACTTCTATAAAAATTACAACTGAATTAGATCCTGTCCCATTACACAAATCAAGTCCTTCTGAGGCCTGGAAACTTCAGATACATGGTTGTAAACTTCATTTTAGATTAATTTGCCTGGTGAGTGCTGCTGAAGTAAAGTACCAAGGGAAAAATGAATATACTCAAAGACAAAAGATCAGTGAGTCTATAACATGGACTGAACAGAGAAAGGACAAAGGTTTTGAGCTTAATTGTGAAGAGCTAAAAGGTTTCTGGTCTCCAGGCTTATTAAGGGTTTTCGTCTGTAGCACAAATACCCGTTTAGGAATGAGTTGTGATTTTAAGTTTAAAAAAACAATTATTAAGTTAATTAAAGTATTTTTGCTATTATTTTGTATAAAAAAGTGAACCATTTGCCGAATGAGCAAATGACATGAACGGTGAGAGCAGAGGAGTCACACCCCTTGGGACAAAGGGCAGCTATTAACCTTCCTTAGGGGGGTACAAGGCAGGTTTCCACCAGAACCTCCTGGCTCACCAATTCTCACATTAAAAGTCTCTGTATTTCTCTTTTATGAGTAACTATATTACTTCCCTCAGTGACAAGTGTTGCAAATTGAGTAAATACTAGCAAGAAAAAAAATCATTTAAATTTTGACACCTCCTCCTCTATTAATTCACGAGTTCCTTCCTCGTTTCGCTTGCCAAGGAAGAACAAAAGAAGCGAGGCAGCCATAAGGGAAATACCGTAAAGGGCTGAGCAGTGAAGAGCCTGGTGGCATTTCGCATTTCGCAGACAGACATTAAACATCTGCTGCCTTTCTGCTCAGCCGGCAGCCACCCCGGCCAGGCACGGCACACTGGGGACGAGGCAGCTCACAGCTTCCCACAGCGTGCTGTCCCCGCAGAGCTCCGTAACCTCGGTGGGGTCAGCTGCGAGCAGCACAAACGTTAGAGCGAAAAGCTGTGTTTTAAAATATTATTCCTGTTAAGGTCCTCCATGCCAGGAGAGGTCAGGGGAGGCGGGCAGGGCCGAGCCCTCAGACGGTTCTAGAAACTGCCCGGCCGATTCCCCCGAGAGTCCGCACCCAGCGGGCCGCCACCCGGGCTGGGAGCTCCGTCCTGAGGGAACCTCCCGGGACAGCGCCGGGCCGCCGGGGAGACAAACCCGGGCACGGCACGCAGCCGGTTGTGAGGGAAACGCGAGCACACTCCTACGACGCCTGTGAGGCGGGATCTGCTCTAAACCGTGTTTTCTGGAGCTGCTGGCACAGCAGACGCCACAGTTCCCATCTCCTGCGGAGGCCGCCGGCTCCCCCAGCTCGGGCTGTGGTGGCTGAGGCGGGGGGTGTCCGGAGGCAGCCGCTGCCCTTCCCTGTTAACTGCGGCAGGGTGAGCACGGGAAAATCATCCCAGTTTTAATTTACAGAAGGTTGCTGGAATAGGGCACCCCGCGGGAAGAGAGCACGGGAAAACTTTAGATTGATGAATAGGGGAAAGTTTCCGCAGCAGCACTGATCGGGAGCCAGCAGTGGCTGCTGGGAGCTGAGGTGACCTTTCAGAGGAGAAAACCCCACTGCAGCCAAAAAGGTGGCAGATGCTTTGAGCAGGGAGGAAAGCTTGTGGCAAAGCCTGAAACTTAGATTTCATCTGGCAAAGAGAGCGGCTGAAGGGCGCAGGAGGCTCTCCAGGCGCCTGAGGGAGGGCTGGGCTGCGCGGGAAGGCGCTCGGCTCTCGGGGCTCTGTGTCCCTCACTGCAGCCAAACGCCACCCGTGCCGCCGCCTCCGAGCCCAGCCAGCGCCTGGTGACAGCGACTCTGAACACTCCGTGTGCCCTCCCCGGCCACAGGGCTGGTCTGTGGCCCTGGTGCTCTGCTCAGGTTTCAGCCCTGTCTCCGGGAGCTGGGGTGGCTGACAGGTATCCAAGAGGAGGTGAAATTTAGGAGGCTGACACACAGTGTGTCAGGGAAACTTGCATTACTCCTTATCGTATCAGCCTTTCCTCCTGTACCACGGAGATAATGCCACAAGCCTGCTGCTCAGAGAGGCACTCAGGGGCTGTAATATTACCCAGGTAACTTTCCTTAACTAGAGTTAGAAGACTCTTTTCAGGTACCAATAGCCTTGCTCCAAAATATTTGTCAGAGAAGATGACAGAAAAAAATGTTGTAGTCAATAACACTTTCATTTTCTCAGCTTGCTGTAATATTGCCCTGCTGCAAATTGGAGGGGAAAAAACACAAACCCAGACACTTTGCTCTTTTTTTATTGTTAGACCAGGCAATTTACAAAGTACATCCTTTAATGCTGACCCCTGGACACTGCAGATATCCAGGATAGTAACATAATTTGAAGATTCAGTTTTTGTTTATGAACTCTTAATTTGCTTTTCACAAGTGAAAGCAATAATTGATTGGAACAAAACCCAAGGGCATCTGATATGAAAGGATATGATGTGTTGCAGTTGTCTGGCATTCCAGATTGATCTGCAGAAGGCGAAGATGTGCATGAAATTAAAAAATAAGCAAATATATACATTTTAATAATGTTTTGCCAGTACCTCATCCCACCAGCCTGTTACAACTGGGAAAGTACAATACTCGCTGCTGGCTCTCAACATTGTCTTACAAGTACCATGCACAGATTTAACACCTATTGTAATTATGTCACTGTCAGACTGTTATCAGTGCTTACTTACATGTGCTCAGAAAAACCAAGCACTTCAAAAAATGCAAAATTTGAGTGCAAGGTGTGGCCACTGGCTCCGGCTGTCTACAATGCTGCAGGAGGTTTTTTGTCTATGGCATCACACCTATTTGTCTAAATTATGTGACATTTCCAAAACTTTATGTTATCTGGGAATTCTCAGAAGAGATTTTAATTCTCAGAATTTTCCCATTGAAAAGTTGTAGTGCCTTCATGAACCTTGACTGCTTGTTAGCAGCAGAATTCATATACTGGGGTTTTTGTTGCTGTTTCCTAGACAACCACTCCAGGTTCCCCCGGAGCTCTTGCTTTTGTGTTCCCTGATTAAGATGTACATGCTGCCTTTGGCTGATCTTATTTGTGTGAACAGTATTAATTTTCGTAGGTGCGATATTGATTAACTTTTTATTTTCTCAAACAATATTAATTCCAGTGTTTTATAAAGGATGATAGGATTACATGAATTTTAACTTTGCTAAATTGCAGCTTAAGCTCCCTAATGTGGAAGTTACATCTTTTTTTTTGCTCAGTCAATTTCTGGTTTACACAACAGACTGATTGAATTCTACAGTGTAGTTTTTTTCAGTTTTTATGCAGACCAGCCATAATCACTACATGCTCCTCTTGTCCTGTGCATTTCTAGTGCTCACTTCTCAGTCACTCACCATGGCATTTTCTGAGTTTGTCACTCAAGTTGTAACTCAAATATAAATGGCAGGGTTGTGGCTCCTCTACTTTGGCTACTCCTGCTACTTCCAGACCCTTGCAGGAGTTTTTTGACAGTACAAAAGCCATCAAATCTGGCATCTTGTCTTGGCTTAGTCTCTGCTAGGTGATTAGATCTCAGCTGTGGCCAACTTCCACTCCATACAATGTAAAATCAGTTTGGGGTGAGGGAAGGAGGGGCAGCACTGCACTAACATGGGTCTGGGTGAACCTGACTCATGAGCTCCTCTCTTCCTGCCTGAAAACAGATCTATTCCTTCATCAGCCATACTGAAATGACTCAATAGTTTTCAAGAGGAACAAACCACAAAAGTGTTAGCTCAAAGTTCAGGCTGAGTTTATGTGCCTTGCTCTCTAGGAAAAGTAAAAACCAAGAATGTGCTTAATGGGCTACAGAATTAGAACCCCAAGGGGAACTAAGGTCTGGCCAGCAAGTGTAGTGTCTCTATATCTTTGCCTACCAAAATTTCATTCTTTTGTCTCTCCAAACATTTACTATATTAAAATATTAATACACAGATTATGTTGCTTTACAAAAAAATGAATTATAGATGGAGGCTTTATTGGCATAAAACTAGAGTTCTTAATTCAGTTACAAAATCTTACATACTGGGCAATGTATATCTGATTTGTATTTCATATTACATTAAAACACTTTAAGGTATGTTATTTCTAGTATATATCTATTTTGTATTTTTACATTGTGAGAAGTTTGAATGTTACAGAATTTTCACAACAGTTATTTTACTTGCTGAAAACTTGTCTCTAAATAGGCCATTTTGTTTAATATGAAGATGAAAATGCAGGAGTCTCAAGCTGAAGCATTGTATGTGCTTTTCACCAAATCCTGAAGAAATAAATAATGAGGCTTACTTTTATAAATCTCCACCATGAACTAGTCCTGTGTTAATTGTTTTAATAAGGTGACCTGGGGAATACAAAAAATAGATGAAAGGTAGGTGGCACTTCCTGACTATGTAGTTCTTGAGGGAAAGCGTCCGTTTCTCATGCTGAATGAAAGTCTGTTTGCTTCACACAGTGAGCAATTACTTACAAATGCCTTCAGGTATAACTCACTATCTCAGTAATATCTGAATTCACTGCCTGAATAAGTTGGTTTTTTTGAAGGGGTTTACTGTGTCTTAAATTAGAAAGATTGCTTCTTTAAGAATAGTGAGAAACAATGAAGTCCCAAAGTTTTATTGCTTTTCTGTAATTCTGGAGCATAGGTCCTTTTGTAAATACTGGATTAAATACACAATAGGTTTTCTGTTGGTATTCTGCTTTAATGTATTTTACAATACCCTTTATTGATGCCCTGTTTTCTCACATGGCTCTTTTTGAGGTGCATTATAGACAATCAGTCAGCTTTATATGTTTCAGAATTGCTCCTGATGCCTTTCTTTCACACTAAAAAGCCTCTGTAGTACATTATACCACTTTACAAATGGGAATTTCACACTATGTTCTTTATGTACATACATAAATTGCTTTCATTTGTTTATGCCAGTGCTAGAATTGTATGACTGCTGAATAAACAACTTTTCTCACTGAATTACTTTTTTTCATGCCATTCATGTCTGCTGCCAGGCAGTAGAGGGTGTATGTAACCACTCAAAGTAAGGCCTTGGAGCATGACCTGATTCTTAAAAACTCTGGAAATACCTTGGAATTCCTTTACACCAATGGCCACATGAAGGAGAAATATGTTTGCACAGATTTCACCAGTGGAAGTCGATGCCTTTTTTCTCAGGCACAATTTTGTTACAAAAAAGAATAATGAAAGTTGTTTGTTTTCATTTCCATCCTTATACTGATCGACTGTAATGAGACCTCTGTTCTGCAAACAAGGGAACATCACCTGAGCACCTATTGTGGCTCTTCCCCAATTAACTATTTCCAGTTAAATGTTCCTGGATTGTTCAAGCTTACTCTCACTTGTGTTTCAGAATCCATTAGGTCAAAACTAGACTCCTTGCTGTCCATAAAAATTTGCTGTTTCTGTGAGAGTAAGGGAAAATAGCATATAAGTTCATAATGAACATACTCTTGAAGGAATGGAGTTGGAATTATATTATTTTACAAACTTTGAGCTCTATGCCATCTTTTCCATGACTTACCCACCCAATATCCTTTCCCTCTTTCCATAACAGTGTCTGCCCGACTGTTTATGTGCTGCTGTAGTCCATGGCAGTGTCTCTCCTACTCACTGTACAGGTGTGAGCCCATTTTTTAGTTTGTGCACCACCACAAAGAGAAAGCACTGTACAAACATTTGTCTGCTATTGGCCTTCCTTTCCAAGGATGCAGTAACAACAACCTTTTCTGGTTCCTTGCAGAACAGGTATCCTTGAGATGACTTGCCAGCTGCCAGCAAGCACGCACTGTGTGCACTGCTCAGCCAGCCAGCAGCCCAGACAAATTGCTTTCCAAGCTCTGTAATGCCAGGCTGAAACAGGAAAATGTGAGTACAGTCAGTACAAACCTGACACCAGGGTGAGAAAAGGATTAGACAATACCCAGTTCCAAAATGATCACTTGGCACCTATGTTTGCCAGATATAGAGAAACACACATGGAAATAAGAAAATAAACTTTGGGAAACATTTTGTACATCAGAGTAAACCAATTGTACGGCTGCTTTTTGTTTTTCCCCTTTAATTGGATGTCCTTGTAAAGCTCTAACCTACAGGCAGAAGTAAGATAAATAGGAAACAAAGAGAACTTGGAGATCAAGAGTCACAGCAGCCTAAGTCACCTTTGGACAAAGCAACTCTGATTGGTTTCCTTTACCTGTGGAGAGGAGCTGTAGGCTCAGACCATGGATTGAGTTTCCTGGGAGTTTGTCATCAGAATGTGGCATATCTGGAGAAAACAAGTACTGGGAATCCTTCTCAATGTCTCTCAATAGAAGGTGCAGTTAATCTATGGTGGCATTGATCTTAAAATCCCATGTACTCCATTACAGCCTCAACTAACCCACCTCTAATGAGAAAACGATCACAGTTTATCCCTTGCTTATATCTAATAGAACATAATAACTTGAACAGTTTATAGGTTTATCCTTTGTTATAATGTCAAACTCAGAACTATTTATGACACTAACATCTAACAAAAGATGTGCAGCCACAAGGAAGTAATTCTGTGTTCTCCATTGCACTGGCAAACTTTGTACTTTGGATTTACTAAAACTGCATACCCCCACAGATGCACAGATTGTTTCAGTTTAGCAATTTTGGATATGAAGTTCTTTGATATGGATATAGAAAATATGTTTATATGTGAGGGGATCTTCTTGTTAGTAATATTATACTGACAGTGGGTCAACACTGGATTTTGATGGAATTTGGTATGTGCATGCTACCTGATCTGTACTTTCCTTTCTTTCCTGGTTTATACTTTGCTAAAAATAAACAACACTAATGTTCACTGAGGAGTGTTTTCATATATCTGCACGAAGGAGTCATCTAAATCTCATAGAGAGTAAAAGGAAAGCCTCACAGACTTCACAGCATCCCTGACCTTTCCCTCACATCTGCTCTCCTCTTCCTACGCAGCCGTGTACGCAGAGGCAGAAGATTTACAAAGCAGGAAAACAAACGGAGTCATACGAGTCCTTCATCCTGGGTCACATCCCTGCTTTGGTAAGGTACCACTTAACCTCAGACTGAACCTGATTTCCATGGGCCATGGGAACAGTTACATAACAATGAATAGTTGAAACACAAATAGACAAAGATTTTACAAGTCAAAGCAAAGATAAACTGTTAACTGTTATTTTAAAAAAATTTTTTTTACAGTAGCTTATCTTGAACTAAATAATATAAAACTACAATTTTAGTGTTATCATTTATCCATTTGTTCTGATATTGGGTAGATAACTTCTTTAATATCCTTTTGTTCTAAATAATTTTAAAAACATGAATCTTGAGGAAAAGCTTCAGCCTTAAGAATATATCCCTTTGGTATGGATTTATACTTTGTAGAACTGTGTCAGTACATGGTTGCCTCTTGCACAGCCAGAGGATTCTCAGGTTTGACACTTCTCTGCAGGACACTGTTGCTGTTTCTTTTTCTTAATGCTGCAATTAAGGATTTTTCAGACTATTCATGATGGCATAGTCAAATGTACTGCACAGGTTTTTTTACATCTCTGAGTGAAAAACATTGGTATGATAATTGTAGGATGCTATACACTGAAGGCAACCTAAAAATCTAAACATGTCAGATGTGCTCCCTCCTCTTGTCCTTATACAAATGCTTAAAATTCCCTCACATTCCAGCTCAGTTCATCTAAATGGAACATTACATTCTGTTTAGCAATATGTAAAATAAGATCATAACTCATAATGCAAAATCCAATCCCACCTTAATGTGGTGGTAATAGAAAACTGCTTTTATCCCCTTCATCACATAGACGTGCTATGTGCCTTTACAATGTTACGTGTGATGCAATTTTGCAGCTACGGATGAATCCAAATTCAATAGAAAATGTTAATCAGAAAGAAAACTGCTATGGTCTATGCAGTAATAAAGACTGACCCTGGTTCTTCATGAGGTTTTTTATAGAACTCCTCCCTGAGAAGATATCCAATGGCAGGAGGGTTCTGGTGTGAAATTCAGAGCCAATAAAGAGCACAGAGAAGTTGAATAATCCCTCTGTAACTGTATTGGACCTTACGCAGCTTGCAGACTTCTTTCCCTATAAATTGACTCTCTTACTCATCTTATTCTATTTCAGTAAATCAAGGGATGACTCACAGAAAATCAGAATCCAGGCACAACAAAGATACCATATAACGAGTCATTTAGTTTGTACTGAGAATGTTGGCAAACGTATATGTATACATGCTGACTGCTCCCCTGAGCAGTTACTGAAGCCTTTACTGCTGCATAATCTCATTTTACCTTAATCAATTGCACTGTGACATTAGATTTTAAAACAGACAGGTTTGCTTATAGTAATAATGCTGTACTGCCACCTCAAGAATAATTATTAAGACTAAAATTGTAATTAAATATACATGCCGATTTACTTGTGCTTCTTAAGAACTATTTATTACTCATTTAAAAAATGTTTTCCGACAGATTAAATTAAAAATACCATTTCTTTTTATGCCAGGCATGTTCAGAAATAATAACAATTGCATTTTAGTTCTGAATCCAGTATTTGAATAAGCTGGGAGAAGCACTAAATAAAAAAATAAAAGTTGACATAGCTCAGCTGTCACCTGGCTGACATCTCCTGTCCACATCACAACCACAAAGCAGAAATTGGTTTGGATTTCTTCTGCTATTTTTTGTCTGGTCTTGCTCATATGTAACAGTGGCATTTCTGAGCAATAACCAAAACACTGTATTACATGAGTGTCTGGAGACATGGTGCAATCTATGGCAGAAGGCAAGACTGCTTTTGCTTGTGCTCTTCAGCATATTAATAAAGATATAAGAGAATCTCTGTGAGCTTCATAACATACAGTAAGTGGCAATTTCTCCACATGGCATTGCCCTCCATCCTGGCTGATGAGTTTACATAAATGCTAAAGCCCCTCTTATTGTATGTCAGAGCCTGCAGCAGAGATCTTTGTGAAAGATAGTAGATGGGGTCACCTTCTGCTTTAAGCTGAATGTTTCATGTTCTTTCTCTCAGTTCTCTCATATCAAAGCACAACCCTAAACCCCTTGCAGCCCAAGAACTCCAGATTAAAGAGTAAAAGCCTGTAGCCCTCAGATGTTTCAACAAGTGGATCAAGCATTCAAAACCAATCTCTTTGGATCTCGCAATGCATGACTTTGTCTTATTCTATTCTATTCTATTCTCTTCTATTCTATTCTATTCTATTCTATTCTATTCTATTCTATTCTATTCTATTCTCCTTAGGTAGTTCTTAAATTTGTCTTATAAGTGCACTATCTGAGTACATTTCTGAATCATGTTCTATTCTTGTCCTGTTCACTTGAAAGAACTGATCCATGCTGTAGCATTTTGTTTGGGGATTTGGTATATCTTAGAAAGAGATGTTTGTACTTTGAGATTCTATACTTACATCAGAAACCACAGAGATTTTTGATACTACAGTTTTGGTCTGAACTCCAAGAATTATGAATCTCTGCTCTCCCCAGGATTACAGGAAGGAGGGTTTAGGATCATAGCCTTTGCTTTTGAACTTGTGCCCCAAGGATTGGTATGATGACCAACTTTTAGAATTGCCTTCTTACAGTGCATGTAAGTTATTCTCATTCCTCTCATCTTATTTTTCTAAGAGAAGGAATAAATCTCTTATATCTGTCACAAAAACACTGTGTGGTGTTTTTTGTCCACCTTATGGACAACTTCACACATTATCAAATACTTCGATAAGGGCAGAGGCCCCTTCCTTTCGAAAATTTTATAAAACCAACTTGAACCTGAGTGCAGGTGGAAGATTTCACAGTGTTTCCTCTTAAGCTGCAAAGAGCTGTTTCTACCTTACTGACCATATTATTTAATGTATTAACACCTCTAATGTCACTGCTCTCTCTCCTTGTGGCCTGCCTCCTATAAAAGACTGAAAGTGGGTCAAGGACACATTGAAAAATTACAATTTTAATCAATGTTGGAGTCAAAAATCCAGAACACTACTGGATATAGATGTCATTTGACACAGTAAATTACAGTCAGTGTATAAACAAATAAATAAAATGCTGAAGTGTGTAACAGAATTTAATGCTTTAGCACAGATAGGCCATGAGTGGAGGGTGAATTTCTAATTAAGAGAGAATTGCTATGGTAACCAGAGGTGGTCACAGATAATTGGGTGTGAAACCCCATGAGGCTTCATGACAGAGGTGTCTGCATATATTATCCAGCACACTTTCTGTTTCTTGAATAGAACTACATTGACAGGTCAAACATTATTTTTTGTATTTTAGATGTCTTCTTTCTAAGCAACTTGTAAGGGGTCTCTGTTCTTTAAATGGCATTGGAACAGTCCATGTGCAAAGCCAAACTGGAGTGAGGATTCTCAGCCTTAGCTTACTCTTAGTGGTGGGTTAAGAAGAGGTGTTTGACTGCGTGTTTGCTGACCCAGCTGAATGGGACAGCAGGGAGATTTTTGCCTGTGTTGGCAAAGCTGAGCAGTCAGGGACAAAGGAAAACTGCTCCTCACAATGGACTGTGCACACTGCCCAGCCCCACACCTCCATGCTGCATTCTCTTAATTAAAACAGTTATTATTTAAAGTTAGTATTTTGTTATCACAATTCGTGGGAGAGCAAAGGGATAATCACAGAAACTGAGTTATTCTATGCAACCCAGGCCAGTCTGATCAGAGCAGAGGGGATGCTTAAAACTTACATTACATCAGCACAGTAACACCTGCACCAACAACCAGTTGCCATTAAACAAATTTACTTAAGTTTACAAAAATTATTTACCAACTTAAGCACTTTTTATTAGATAGTTTTGAGCGTTCTCTTAGCTAATTAGATATTAATTATATATTCTATGAATAATATATTATGTGTGTAATGAACCCTGATGAAGATTAAAGGAAAATCTCACTATTTCAAATTGTTCTACTGGCACAAGGTTTCTAAGATTTGTATTTAAATCCATTCCTGAAATGTGGATATGAATGAAAGGTCAGTTTTTTGCTTTGCAAATCCCCATTTCGCTGTACCAGCTGCACTTAAAAGGGCACAGAGCGAATTCAGTGCATCCATATTCCCTCTGGTCTGGAGGAACCATGTGAATTCTCAGGACAGGATGGATTCAGAAATGGGTAAGATAAATAGGTAATTCCTGCAGACTTCCACTACTGCTGCAACTCAGAGAAGTTTTGAAACTCACTTCTTTTGAGACCTTCAGGATCTTTTAATTTCCCATATATTGGTGGTGGTTCTCAAGGTGCATTGATGCATTGCATTTGACAGTTTCTCTGTAACCAAGGAGTCCATTAACAAGCCTTAACACATTTTCCTGTCCCTGTTATCAGCAAAAACAACATACCTGTTCTGCATCTTTAAATGAGGTTATCATTAGTCTCTCTTCATGTCTGAAAGGCTGCTCAGCCTCTCTGAAGGTGCAGTCTGTAAACACAGTAGGGCATTACAGCCATCAGGAATTATCTGACAGAAAAATTATCAAAGGTAGTCAAAGCTCTCAGTCCACAGTGATAGTGCCAATCTAACTGTGTTCTGCTGTTTTTGCATGTCCAGATTTCCCATTAATTACATCTCAGCAGGAGTTCTGCATACAGCAGTGTGGTCAAAGACATTTTCAGTCCCTAAGGAAAAGCAGAGTATCAGAGTGTACCCTCTGTCACACAGGGAGGAGAACCCTGCCCATGCTGATTAAGTACAGCAGTTGACAGCAGATGTTATTTGTTAATTAATGACATATCCAAAGGGTCCTATGACTTGACAGACTCGGTAACAGATCCATTACCCCACTTTATCTCATTATGGAACATATGGTGGCAGTTTGATGTAGTACAATCTTAAACACTTCTTTAATGTATTCCTACACTGAATTCCTCACTTTTTCTGTTGCTTCATGATGGGTCAGAACATGTGCTTTCTTTTATTTTCCTTTCTTCTAGTATCCAATTACCTTCTATTTTCCAATACAGAACAACTGCTCAGAGGTACTGATGTATTTCATTTGCCAATTCACACTTTCTTTTCACCTTTAAAAAATATCAACCAGATGGTTTCCAAAAATGCCAATTATATCTAATGCATTGTTTGAAATTAAAGTACCACTGCAGAAATGCCTCCTATGTTTTTAACTGCTTGAAGCCATACATGTCACTTTGGGTGCCCAAAGAACTCTGTGTTCCATCACTGTATTAGACAGAAGCCCACTGAGAATTTGAGCTGCTTCAAGATAAATCTGAGCGAGTAGCTAAATTGTGTGCTACACAGTATTAGTGTGTATCTAAAGCTTAGGTCTGAACAGCAGATCCTTCAAACTGCTCAGCAGCTGAAATATAAAAGACATTTTTTAATTTAGTCTTACATTTAAGAAATACACTTACTTGTGTGCATCAGTGAAAACAAGATATATTTCCAGTGACAGATGTCTGAGGTGTTACCTGCTTTAATTGGTAGCTAGAATGTTACTTAACTATATTAAATTCTATTTGATTTTCTATTTCCCTGTAAACCTATCTTCCCTCTTTGGAAGGCACCTGAAAATTTTCTTAGGGAAATGTTTAGCATGGCCAGCAGGACCGGGGCAGTGACTGTCTGCCTGTCCCAGGCACTGCTGAGGCCACGCCTCGAGTCCTGTGTCCACTTCTGGGCCCTTCATAACCACAACTGGACAATGAGGTGCTGGATCACGTCCAGAGAAGAGAAGAGAGCTGAGGAGGAGCTGGAGCACCAGGAGCAGCTGAGGGAGCTGGGGCATCTCAGCCTGCAGAAAAGGAGGCTCAGGAGGGACCTTCTCCCTCTCCCCAGCTACCTGGAAGGAGAGTGCAGCCAGGTGGGGATTGGTCTCCCCAGTAGCAGAAGGAGAGGAAATAGCCTCAGGTTGTCCCAAGGAAGATTTCGGTTGGATATTAGGAATAAATGCTTCACCAAAGGGGTTGTCAAGTCCTGGCACAGCTGCCCAGGGAAAGAGCAGACTCACCACCCCTGGGGGGATTTAAAAGTTGTGTGCTTATGGCACTTGGGGACATGGGGTAATGATGGACTTGGCAGTGCTGGGGCAATAGCTGGATTTGATGATCTTAGAGCTGTTTTCCAACCTGAATGATTCAATGATTCTATATAAAATCGAGAATGTTAATAAACAGCATTTAATTTCCAACTAGAAACTGAAATGTAGAAACACAGGGTAATTGGCACATGTTGAAGTGTCTTCCTCATGGACGAATTAGCACATGAAAAAATAGGGACTAAGATGAAGGAAAAGCAAAATTCTTACAAAAATTAGGCATTTAAAATTAGTATTAACCTGATTAAGCCTTTTCTTGCTATATTCACTTAACCTGTAAATATTTTTCACAGATTGAAGCTACGTAATAGCAACATGAAATCTATTTTATAATAGCAATAATTCTCAAAGAAAGGCATTGTTTTTGACAGTTCTGGCAGATGCTAGTTGGAATTATTAAAAACAGGCTTTTGTCATGCAAAGTTCCACAGAATCACTGAATATTCTGAGTTGGAAGGAACCCACAAGGATCATGGAGTCCAACTCTTAAGTGAATGGCCCAAACTGGCATCAAGCCCACAAAATGCCAATGGTGTAGAACTCACACTGGGTAAAATAAACCCTTGATGTACCTCAACTGATTCTGAACAACATGCAGCACCAGGAACAAAATTAATCATGAAAATACTATTAATAGGAAAATGCACTAGTTAAAATCAGAGCTGAAGCCCTATGCAAGCGTGAATTTGTCAGACATGAATTCTACAAAACTGGAGAAGGGAAGATCTCAGTGATCCAATGGAGTCCCCAAAAATACCACAAACTGAACACAAGCAGGTGTAAAAAGTTAATCTCCAAGCATACAAAGAGCTTCCCACAGAAAGACCAAGCCTGAGGTGCCACAGGCTTGGTGTTTTTAACAAAGTGCAAGTGCAGAGGCTCACCCAGAGCACAGCAGAGTGCTCAGCACAGAGCTCTGAAGGGAGGACATCTGTTAATGAGGGGCCCACGTGACTGAACTGATTACAAGCTGCATATGAGTAAGGCTAGAAGGCAACATTAAAAATAAATACATGAGGAATGAGAGTGTATGGGATAAGGTATATGCACTTGCTGAGCACCTTTAAAATTCTGGGAAATTAAGAAATGTTGGAAATGGCATGGATCTGTTGAATTGGAAATAAAAAGAAAGTTATCACCATGGTTTTTAGATATCTCACGTAATAAATGCTTGTTGTCCCAGAGCAGGTCAAAAAATGGCAAGAATAATTCAGAAAATAGGCATGACACACACACACACAATCTGCATGATGATTTCCTAGAACAAAATCAAGCACGACTTGCAATATATCAAAATGTCAGCTATCTATTTTCATTTTGGGAATACAGTAAGTTCACTCAATATTAAAAAGTCATTCAGAAAGACTGAAGTGCAGTAGCAAAAGTCTTACTCTAAATAGTATTTTAAAGATATTTTTGCTCTTTCTTCTGACAGATCATTTGTACAAAGCTTTTTCCTTATTTCCTTAAAAATTCTAGGGAAATCAAAAATTAAAAAATAATCATCATTTTTTAAAAAGTCAATAAATCCTCCACAGGTCCTTTCTTGAAAAGAAAAACTTTAAACTCTGTAGGCCCACATAGAAATGCCAAGCTGTTAAAATTTTCCCAACACAACCTGAAGCTTTGCCTGGATGCACAGAAAGATCAGTAGTCCATTCAAATTATCTTGTTCTTCCCAGGATTTTAGAGGGACAGCTAAGCAGCAGCATCCCAGCAGCTGGAAAAGGCAGTGGGATCCAGCACATAAAGGGTTACAGCAGCAAGCCTGTGCTTTCCAGTCTCCAGCTCAGGGCTGGGAATCTGCTTGTCTTTCTCCTACTGATCAGATTTTACCCTTCCCATGCAGTGCCAAGGCTCAGACCCACCAGCACATCTGAAATAAAGCTCAAGAGGCCAAGAAACACCCGCTGGGAACAGACACTTGTTCTGCAGGGCTGAAATTCCCTGTGCAGGGAGATGAGCCCTTACAGTCCCCATCAACAGCCAGGGGCTATTCCTGCTCTAGTACCTCAAGCAGACAGAAAAGGAAAAAAGAACCCTTTGCCTGAAAATATTTATTTAAAGTTTATAGCACAATTTTGCTTTATGATCTTAAGTAACTGAGATATGAAAAGCAAAACCAAAATCCTAAGGACTGCCAAGACTAATTAAAAATTCTGTCATCTAACTTCTGTAATGACACCTAACCTGCTACAGGCTTTAAAAGATGGAGATAAACATCACTGTGAATTTTACAATAAGTGTCTTTTTTTTAACATCAACCTGTTCAGCTCATTAGATCACTCTATAATGGCTTAAGGAATTGTAATTGAATTAACCAGCAGGTTATTCTGTGAGTATGAGGAATCTACCAAACACTTTATTTTTATTAAGCTACAGCTTTGTCTGGTGGAAACTGATTAAATACATATCATGCTTCCTTTTTAAAACTTCCTTTTTCACATGATATGGAAGCATCCAGTTATGAACTGGATGTGGAAGTGCCACTTATGGCACAGTGATGAACTGGATATGAATTTCCAACTGCATCCTAGCACAATAAAAGGAAATAAAACGTTCAGAAGTGGACTCAATGTAAAAAAGCCAAACTCCCACAAATGTGGTGGCATTGCCTGGCATTGTTTGCCTTCCTGTTTAAGTGATTTATCTAATGTGATTATAAACTGAAATGTTCAAGATGGCTTTCAGTAAATACTACTTCTCATGTGAAGAAATAAAATTTTAACATAGTCTGTTATGCACACACATCATTCTAGAAACATTGAAAAAATGAACATAAAGAAGCAATTACAAAACAGCTGAATAGGACAAATAGGATGTATAAACACTCTACTTCAAAGAATAGATGTTATTTTTTATTTTCTTCTTGGTAAAGTAGCATATTTTAACCTGGTTACAATAAAATTATCACAGGATATTTAAAAAAAACTCAAGAAAGTATTTAGAAAATTGTATATACATACATTTACTTCAAAATTCTATTATGTAAACATTAGCATAGCAAGTTAAAATAATATTACACTTTATTAATACTTATGTGAATACTGTACATATATATACTTAATTAATAATATCTTTTCTACAGTTTAATAGTAACAACAAAAAAAATCCCTCCCCTAAGTCAAAAGAGAAATCCAGCTTCTTCAGTTGCCAACAAGTTTGGTCCAACATCCAAGACACTGAGTTCTTCATCTGAATGTTAACTAAGAAGGAAAGCACAGCCTGTCAGAATTGTATTTTCAACCACACTTACATTTTTATAATGTTTAGTGTCTTAAATGATTAATACTCAAGAAACCACTTATCACAGTTTAACTACTGTCATGGCATGGAGATAATTTCTGAAATCTTGTTGCAGGAACTCATTCCCCTACAGGGAACTGCAATAAATTCTGTTTTGATGTGATAAAAAACAGTATTTTTTTTAAGTCCAGCTATTTGCAGCAATTTGTAAATTTGGAAAAGTCATTCCTTCCTAAACATTTCAGTGCTGTTGTCTTGAATAAATTCATGCCATTACGAATGAAAAACTAAGCCATTAATATTAATTAGAAGTATGCTCTCATTACTTTTGTAGAAGGAATTTATAAATAAGTTCTCTATAACTGGATCATAAAAGTACAGTTAGTGTAGAGTAAGAAATAAAATGTACAGTGTCACATCACTGTACAACAAGTACAAATGGTTTATCTTCCATTCAATATGTGAAACACAAAGCAGGTTAATTGATATTTTTAGATGTATTTTGTATGTATTTTTGTATTTCATATAGATATTTTCCTATAGTAAAGTGTTTCTTTGAATACAGAATGCTATGAAACTACCAAACTTACAAAGTAATAAATTAATATTCCATGTGATGCAGGGTGCTGACTGAAATACCTTAACCTACAAGAAAGTGAAGGAGAGAATCTTGAATTGTTTAATCACTTTTCCAGAAGCAATTCAAGATCCAACTCAGAATCATTACTGTTGTTTGCAAGGAGAATAATGTGTTTTCATGTGGAACAGGTTTCTTTTCATGTATCCTAGAGTTCCAGCTGGAAGAGCCCAGGGCTGATTCTAAGATGTGTAAGGGTGTATAGCAGGAGGATTTGGTCAAAAAGTATTTATTTTTCTTTTAAACAGCTGTTCCACAAGTTTCTCATTGTAATTTCAAGCAGGTAACTGTATTTCTATCCACAGGTGTATATTATCTGCTCTCAGAATTCCAAGACATTAGATGAAAAATGTTTTGGGGTGGGAGGTTTGAACCTTTGAAATAGCATGAAATTTTCAGCAGAACTGAGATCCCTGCATTTTTTGAAGTAAAAAGAGTGACATCAGTATCAGAAAGCACCAATTTCTGATTCTGGTAACAAAATACCAGGTTCTTCCACATTAATATGTCCTGGCAGAAGCATCAGAAGTTCACTGGGGGTTCACCAAGTCTCATTTATTATTAGCTTGCTGCTCTGAGTCAGTCAACCTCATTGTTAATGGGTTTGTACTAATTAATTTGACAGCTACCATGTAGATACCATTCTTTACAAGAAAACATGACTGTTACAAAAAAGCCAGTCTACCTTAGCAATGGGTCACAATTTTGAGCCACTAGTCTTTAATACCATTCTGTTCTTTCTCTAAATGCTTGGATTCTGTAAGGTAGTATGATTTGATTACAACTATCACATCAACAATATATTCCATTAAAAAAACTTGCTTTGAAATGATTATACTCCTAAGAATATCTGACTTAATGGACATATAAATTTAAGCCTTTATAACTATGCCAATATCCTGCCTCATATAAACCTTGGAGATTTTTTATTACTATTATTATTATTATTATTATTATTATTATTATTATTAAGAACTTAGATTTAATTTGCAAAAGCCAAGTCGACTCTAGAGAATCTCTAAATAAATGAGATTCTGAAAAACCACAGTTGATCTGTGAATACTGATGGAGGCATCTGCAAAAGCTGAAGAGCTCTGCCTGCTCTGCACTTCTTAGGGAAGGGTTCATGGTGGAGGTGACTGGACAATAGCACTGCAGTAGAAGTTGTGCCACTTTTTTACAGTTTATTTTGAACAGCCACTATAGGATGCAGAGGAGAAGCCCTGGATATAAAGACAAAGAGGAATGAAATGCAGACAAGACCACAAATTGCTCTAGGCTGGCTCTACCAGCGAGGAACAGCTCCAGGATCCAGCCTGTCCCAAGTCCTCTGTCCTGGGATTACAGCACTGGCACTGCTGCCATCAGGAATGGGCAGTAATGAATTAATTAATAATTCACTCGTAATGAACCCAGCTGCTCATTGTGAGCTGTCCATTGAGCATGGATGGGGGTTTAAGAGCTGTGAGTCAGCCAAAGGAAGTTTTGAGCTGTACAAAAATTGTAACTGCATGGAATTGGGTGAACAGGATAAACTGAAAATCCTTCCACTTACAGGTATTTCAGATGAATAATGTAACTACCTGGGATTCTTAATGCCACTTGGTCAGCTTTCTTCAAGAGGCTTTGCTGGTTCTGGTGAATGAACATTAGTGGGATCTGTTACAGATATACAGGAGTCTAAGACAGGGCCTTTCAGAATGTCTTGAGGTGGTAAAAATGTGGGCATTCCTGTCAGTACCTACTGGCACTCCTGCAGGTACCTCTGCAGTCTTCAGCATAACCAGAGGTATAAAGTGGGAATGCCCCTTGTGAAAAAGGCTTTCATTTGATTACTTCTGGGATTTTAGAGACACCACAGCAGAGCTTTTCAATGGATTAATAGTGCACCCATTAAGGTATCTTGTTTCACCAAGTGAATATTGTTTGCAGACTGTAATCTTAGCAGCTGATAGAAAATTCAGCTAAAGTTAACAAAGAGCAATTTATACACGGTAAACAAGTTTAGTATTTTTATGTTATCTACATACATAGTTTAAAAATTACAAGGAGCAAGATAATCAGGAATGAAATAATTTTAAGGGCCAAATGCAGATACAAAAAATTCCTTTTAAACAACTAAAAAGAAATTCAGTCTACAGTAAATGAAATTTCTTACCATTTTCAGCTTGCTGAATAAGAAGTATTTGAATCTGTGAATTATTTCTTGAAAATTAATACAGCTTCATGTAACAGATACATCACAAAGGTTTCCACAGTGTTTTCTGTCAAATTTACTTGCAATTCAGTTTTAGTACATGTGCCACATTTCTACTAACCAAGTCTCCACTTTCTCAAAAATGAGTTAAAATTGTTTCAAAGTGGGACCATCATTATAGCTACTTTTCTTCCCAACAAAGACAAATTAAACCATCAGCAGTACATCAGGCTGAAGAGTTTGGAGAAGCTACTTAACTGCCAATCTACTCACTTTCCTTTCTTCTTAAGTAAGTGTCTCACTGTAACTAATACAAAACAACAACAGTAATTAATCTGTTAATGAACACACAGCAGCGAGCTCCCAGGCTGGTCTTTGGGCTTTCCTCTTTGTGTGTGTGATAACTGAGATCTCTTACTTACTGCGAAATATTTCATTTCTGTCACATGATTTTACTTTGTGGTATTTCACCTACTGAAATTTCTGACCTGGAGAGCGAATCCCACTCCTCTTTGCCACATTTTGCTGCTGAGTGCAATCTCAAAGCTCCATATTTCAGTGGTGGGAACGCAGCACGTGGGGCTCACGCTCGGGCAGCGCTGATGCCGCTCTCTGTGGCAAACAAAGCCCTTTCACCTGAGAGGTGTCACTGAAAATGAGTGAGCACTGACCTGCCTGAACAATACTCACTGCTCACAGGGCTGCAGAACACAAGTTCCAGTTTGCTGGAACTTCAGTAAAGCACTGAAGTACAAAGTCTGTTACTCATCATCAACTTGTTTTTTCCTGGAGAATAATATAAGATGTGAAAAATTAATATAGTGAATGGATAATAAAATCACAAGATACATCAATTTAAGTAATGTTATCCAAAAAAAGTTCTGACAGGAAGGTTGTTCTTACATAAAGGAAAATCAGAATATAATTGATAGAAAATTTGAACATACACTGCTTAAACTTAATGAAGAGAAGAAGATAGCTAAAACATAATTAACTGCCTACGGCAGTGCAGCTAATGGATACTGAACTGGATTCCAGTTAATCCATGTCAGGACTTCCATCACTTGTAACAATTCTTGTCAATTTTTTTGTTACTCTTACAGTAGTAGCAATGCAAATTACTTTTCAATAAGAGGTGATGGGTAACAGGCACTTTCATTACAGGCAATTCTTAAGTATCATCCTATGAAGGGTTATACAAAATAAAGATTAAGAATTCCACCCTGCCCTGTTAATGATGGACTGTTCTGTAACATAAGCAAAAAATTAATAACAAAATATAATCCAAGACTTAAAAGCACTGTTTTGTACCATGCTAATTGTGTATATCCTTGTGGTGGTTTGTAGAAATGAATACTATTGCACCTGCCTTACAGAAGACTGAAATTTGACTAAAAAATTATTACATTCTCTGATTTTAAAGAATTACTTCCCACAAATGAATGCTATTGAGAATATCTATCTAGAAATGTACAAAAGCTATTCCTCCACCTGTAATGTTCTTCTCATCTACATTGTCATGTTTTTTAAAAACCTCTGTATGTCAGAGGTTTACAATAAAAAAACCAAAACAACCGAGTCTTTCTATTTACAAAAGGTAATAAATTAGTGAGGTTCTTTTAAGCACATCCTTCTGACATATTAAGTAGGGATAATCATAAAGGTTCTCCTAAGGGAAACAAAACTATCTTGATGTGGTGCCCATGTCTCTCTGGAACAGAAAACTACATGGAAAAAGGGACAACATAATACAAACAAGGAATTCATGGTGACAGAAGGACTTCAGAGGAACAAAGGAGAATTCGTGCAGTGCAGCTTTACAAAACAAAGGAAATGCCGATCAGTTTGCTGAGCTCTGGTGAAGAGCCCTCGTATTCTTTTAAGAAAGTGATTACTGCCTTCCAAAGGAGTTGATCAGGATATGACCCTTGGTAATGAGTGTCTCTTTTCAGGATTTAAGTTGATGCAGCTGTAGTCTCTTCAGGAGCTTAAATTATAAATCTAGGCTAGGAAGGAATCACAGAACAACTTAAAGGACGTGCTGCCCATAGTGACACCTCAGGAGAAGGGTCAGAGGTCACCGCTCTGCGGCTCCAGGCTCCGGGGCTCCCTCGGGTGGCTGCGGGACAGCCTGGGGAAGCGGCTGCTCACTTTCGAGCGACTGCTTTTGCTCACTGGTTCTCCAGAGGGTGGGATATCACTAGAGAGACAAAAATAAACACAGAACAGCTGATTTATGTTAGATGTAAATTGTTGTGTAGTTCTTTCCAACATGAAAAAAGCAGATGTTATGAGAGCCTGGCACATGACTGCGAAGTACAGCACACATCTTCAACATCACGGAACTGCATTCTTTCTACTGGTGTCTCAAGTGTGAATTACAAAATGGGCTCTTTCAGAAATGAGCACTAGTAGAACTTTCAATACTTTATGGAAGATTGCAAGTTACAGGATAAAAGCGGATCTCTATGAGTTGCAGTTTAGAAATGGTGGGAGAAGCATTTTGAAGTGATAAAAGTACAAGCAAAATAGACAAGAACTTGGATGATGCTCAATTAACAATCTTCTAATCATGGATGGATGTATCATTACGTGATGAAGTACATTGGTAATACATCCCTGAATTCTTCAGTCTCTCCTGACCCACAACAAACTACAGTCTTACATGAATGAGCCTTTTGCAAAAGACCCTGAGAAGAAGTACATTAAGTTCAAAAACAAGCAGTAACAGAAAATTCCAGCTTACCTAGGTGATAGTCAGGCTATAGACTCCTCGGAAAACTACAGTATAAAGGGATAGCATTGTACTTTTGCCATTCTTTTACAGTGCTCCACATGGTTTTTAATTAAACTGCTTACATACAGATCAATAAACAAAAGGTTTGCATTTAGCAACTCAACTAAGCAATAAAATTACACAGCATACAAAGCCAAGCTTATTTCCATAAGTGAAAATCCCCAACCTTATAATACCTATCTTCAGAATGGGATAACAAGTCCAAAAAGGAGAAATTGCTCATCTGCACAAATGGCCAACGTTTGGCTGTTAAACAAACACATATTTTAAAACAATCCCCAAAGTTCTCTGTGCAGTTTCCTTTCCTGCAGAGTGACCTCCCTCGCACACCAGTCACTCCTGCCAGAGCCACTCAGGCCCCACTGAAGCGTTTGCAGCACCCACAGGGGAGAGATGTTAGTGAAGCAAAAGCCTTTAAAAGTCCTGGGATTGACTGGAAAATTCATTTGCAGGCAGCAAAGCACTTGTGCAAGAAAGGGCAGCTGTCCTGCCTGGCCACTGGCTTCAGAGCTACAGTGCACACACAGCCACCCCCACAAAGGGAAGAGAAAAAAACCTGTTATATTCAAAAAAGAAAAGTTATATTCAATTCAGACACTAAGCAACAGAAAATAACATTTTGTGAGGGTTTTTTAATGGCAGAGTATTTAATTGATCTAAATTTTTAAGCAGAAAACTCTGAAATAGCTTTAGTTAAAATAATAAAGGATTTTCCTAAATTCTGTAGTGAAAAGATTCACCGCATTCCTGTTATAGTATTTAGTCTTCCAAGGAAACCAAGAAGTCTTTTGTGTGAAAAAGTGCATAAAATACCTGTGGCATACATCCTCCTCTTCTTCAATAACCATATTAACAAGTTAGATCTTTAATTCCTTGCTTTCCTTGTTACTAAAATAAAAAGTCTAAAAATTAATTTAGCCTATGTTATTAATTCTTGGTAGCCAAGGATAATTTGCCTTCCAACTGTGGCCCTACAATTTCTTATTCTGAAACTCAGCAACTATCTAAGTTGCTGTAGAGCATTCTGATCATGTGAATCCAATTTCAGCTGTGCTCATTACCATGGATTTCTTTTAGTAACATGAATATTATTACTCATAATTTTATACTATTTATAAAATTGAGCAATGCGGTGTGGATACTGTAAAGCTTGTTAAAGACAGCATGTGACATTGGCTTCAGAGGGTTGTGATTTTGTTTTAAGATATGTATTTTTCAGAACACGTAAACGTAAAATAATCTAAATATCAAATATACAGTGGAATAAAATTAAATGTTCACCTCATTGGGCATTGCTCAATCTAAACTAGGTTAATTCTGGCCACTGCTGACAGAGCTTTGGCTGTCTGAGGCACACGGGAATCCTTGGCAGGTACAAGGTGCTTTACCTTGCAGCACGAGTGGAATGCAATTACTGTAATTTGGTGATTGCTTTATGGAAAGCACATTTTAATGCACAAGCTCCTCCTGCTGGCATGTCCCCAAAACGACATCAGTGCCAGCCCAATGGAACGAAGCTGTTCAGAGGGAAAAGGGCAAAAGGGGCAGAAGGAGTTCCCCTAAAATGAAGAGAGATGAATTTTTATCAGTCTGCCCTACCAGGCAGGGCTGAGGTAATCAGGTCATTTAGGGCAATTACATGAACACCAGTGTCTGTGAGTGAAGGACAGAAATTGCAAGTAATTCTGTTAATTTAAATGATGCTACTACACAACATATCTAATAACTAAATTAGAGATTAATTTATCTTAAATGTCTTAGCTAATTTTTATAATGACAATCTAGGACACATCATTATCTAATGTAGGTTTACAGAAATCAATGTATATCTGAGGAATTACATCTTCATGCATCCAGCATGAAAAGAAAACTGGAGCTGAAATTGAATTGATCAACTTCCATGGAAACAGATGTTATATGGGGGAAAAAGTTGCAAGTATTAAAAAAGAGCCATAAATTTAAGAGTCTTTCAGCCCTGTTTTCATCCTCCCTTTTTCCAAACCTGATGGAAGAACCACCCATCTCACTCGCCTGCTCCAGCTCTGGCCTTTTTTACCAAAATGACCAATCCCCCCAAAACACATGGTAATCAAGGAGCAGGAAAAGATTCATCTCCCACATCTTCCATCTCCTGTTATTAGATTTACTAATTGAGTTCTGGCCTAGAGGTCGAATGATACCTATACAGTCTCTGTCACTAAACAAGACACTTTCTAAATGTACTGACAGTTCAACTGGTCAAATATTCCATTAACTCTCGGGCAGAGGCATGAAGACCTTAAAAAGATTCTGTCTGTATTTCTGGCAAATGCACAAAAAGACGGAATTGAGACAAATATTTTTGCCACCCAATGTTTAGGCTGGAGAAGGAAGAATAAGCCATTACCTACAAGGTTTGCAAATCCTCTCACTTGTCACACTCAGTGAAAATAGTCCCTAGGTTAGTTTGGGGAGGCCTGAGTTAGGGTCCACCTCTAGCTGACTGTTTTACTCAGATTAAAATACAAATTTAGAAGATCTAAATCTAAAGCAGGGAGTAGATGTGCTGCACTAACTCTCCCAGCCCGGCTCCCCCCCACAAGCCCCTGAGGTCAGTTCACAATTCATCTAAGCCTACACCTGTCCCAGCTACACCTGTCTGGCTTTAATAAAACATTCTGCTTTTCATTCTATTCCTTCTGAGCCACAGCAGCCTTAGCAGGGTCCAATTCTCCAGGCCAAGTCTGGCAGGCAGAGAGGCTTGCCAGGCACTGCCCTGTTCAGCAGTGGAATGTCCACCTATTAAAGGCTCAAGTTCTTTTATATTCTCACCTTGGCCCAATCTGAACAAAAAAGCAACCTGCTGAGGCAATCAATTCCTCCTTCCCACCGGGTCATTGTTTAGCTTTTAAGCATTCCTGATTGATCTGCCCAGCACTTGTTTGGCAAACGATTCAGTTTCATTGATTTTGTCTTGGTGTCAAGTTCTGCCTGAGGTGCATCTATAGAAAATAGCTTAAAATAACCGGTCCTTTTCATCAGCTGCTGGTTTATTCATACCTTTGATTTATTGCTCTCCCTGTACCCAAATGTAAACTGTGTTTTGTGGAGTTTTCTCTACCTACTCAGTATATGGAACTGCAGTATTCTATTGGCTGATGTAAGCATTTACATGAAGAATTTTATTTCCCATCTCATTGCCTATTCTTCAGGATAAAATTAGAGAGGGAAGATTCTGATAAAAATAGTATAACATATCTGCAATTGGAAATACTTTTGTATCAGCCAGAGATCAGAGAACAGAAGTAATAAGCACATCTTGGGAGTGTAGCAAAGCTCAGGATCAGGCATTTCATGTATCTATCTATAGATCTATCTCACATGTAAATGCTCTCTGGAGACATTCATAATTCTAGTTTTACTTGAGTTATATTAAACACACCTCATAAAAAAAGGCATTCACTGCCAGATAAATCTGGTGACTTTTGCCAGCTTCTTGTGCTGTTAATTCTTTGTTAGTCATTATGAAAATCTAATTCTGGTTATAACCTCAACACTTAATGTGGTGCTAAGGCAGGTATCTCCTCTAAAGGGTCCTGTTAAGCAATGCCCAGATCATATCAGGAAATCCTTATTATACAATTGAGAACTAATTCTGTTTTGACAATGCAATGTATCTCAGCACATCTGCCAATTGAAATCAGATAAGACACCTGTTTAGTGGCATTATTAACTAAGATTCCAAATTCACCAAACCATTTCACAGACTGTATTAACTCCTGCTCTGAAGTCAACTGGGTTAAATCCTTGTTTCCAGTTGGTGAAGTGTAAAAATAATTGGAAACACATTTCCTGCCACTGCTCTCAATTTTGTAGAAATTAAATATAATTATTAATTGTGATCTCACTTTCATATAAATGTCTGATTTGGATGTTTAAAGAGTCAGTTATTAACAGAAGAGATAAAAAGAGAATCCCTCTACAGTACACTTTGACACTGAAAATCCTGAAGACACTATTCGAGCAAAGTTGTCAGGTTACAAACTGAATAATCATTTCCCGTCAAGATTAGATCTGAAATGAAATTTCAATAAATGAAAAGCATTAATTCTAATATTCTGTCCAGCAATTTGGTTAATGTACAGCTCCTTCTACTTCCACATCCACACTTCTACACTCACGCCGTATTTGATCTCTTCTTGCAGTGCAATAATGACACATAATTGTGTTTTCATTTGTTACAATTCAAATTACCCCGACTTGAACATTCACATGCTACAATTCAGTTTCCATTATAGCATGAAGACTTTCTTCATCAACATCTGCATCATTATTTAAATTTTTCTGTAAACCATGACACTGTACACAACTCTGATGACACAACATTTTTTCCCCACTAACTTCATTTTGAAGTGGCATAACAAGATGGTTACTGTATCTAATAATTCTATAACTGAATAACATCTGTGTTATACACTCACTCAGGAAATGCTCAGAACCCTGCAAAGGTCACCTTTCATCACTTTCTATCTAAGCAATACTTTTACTTAATACTTTCATTTCTTGGCTTTCCCCTGCACAATGACCTCTGCATTTGGGAATGGTTACTCTCCATGTTTTGTGATGCCCCAGACAGAATAATGCAATGCATGAATGTTGTGCTCTGGCAAATGACCCCTGCCCAGCTAACTAGGGAGACAGAAACCACTACACACAGATTTACATTTATTTACAATTTATATATTTGGGGTTTGTATTCCTGTGCTTAGTTGAAAGGCAGGAAATTGAGGTGTTCCATCCATTTCCATCTGGAAATCACCACCATTCAGCTCTACTCATTCCCCTCCTGTCAGGGGTGACTGTGTGAGCAGCACCATCCACCACACTCAGCAAGAGGGGATTTCATGAACAAGTGGTTCAGAAGCAGAACGTGATCCAAGGCTGTTCATGTAATAACAAAAGGTTGGATTTGCTTTCAGAAGAACAGCATTCACTGAACACCTGGATTTGGGTTTTCCTGCTAGTAAGTATCTTTAAGGAAAGCACAGATAGCTAGAATACATTTTTATTGAAAATACTGAGGTAACTGAAGACAGAAGACACGCATTCGGATTCACAATGCATCACATACATGAAATAAACATAAATTTTTGTTTGGCAAGTAGCAATTTCCATGTGCTGAGGCAGCAGTGCATTACAGTGACCAGCCAGGCACTCCTCCTCCATACTCACAAACTGTTTGCACACAACAATTTTGACATGGAAGGCAGACAATTTTAATTACCAAATTAGCTTTTAAAAGTCACATAATCAATACAACTGGCATTGGACATAATAACAAAGTTTACAGCAAATGCCTCCTGAGACACCAGAACATGTGAAGCCATTAAGAAGTATTAAGACCCCTGAGCTCTCCCCCTCTAGTTTACACAGAAGACAAAATGCAAATGATTCATCATGTTCCATGCCAAGAACTGAGAAAAAGAAATATTTATCATCTCCTCCAATTTACTTAATTCTGCCAGTATCACAGAGAGGAAAAATCTGAAAGCTCAAAATGTTTCTTCCTATCTGTTCCTCCCTATCATTTACCTCATCCTGATCACTAATGTACTGAGACTAATGGCAGTAAAAGCTTGGTGCATATTTCTGCCTTACTTTACCACATCAGACGTTCAGCCTTCAACACCACCCAATTTCAGCACCTGGGAAGAGCAGCAGTTACCAGCCTCCCGTGTTCCCTTGGGCTCAGGAGCAAGCAGCTCCTGGTGCTTCAGCTCAGAGCTGGGCAATGGCCCTGCTGGAGCAAGCTGTGTCCCTGCTGAGGGGCTCTGTCCCCTCCATGCTCCCTGAGGGAGGAAATATGTGATTCTTTGATTCAAATTCAGCCAGGCAGGAATATCTGCCCCAAAGCACTGGCAGGTGCAGCTTTCAGTGAGTTTAAATAGTCTTCAAGGGAATAATGCAACTTGGTGCTCTGTGCTTTGGGTTTTGCCAGTAAACTGTCCATCATAAAAACCTGCACAAACAATTATCATCATTCTTTTATTTTTAAGGACAAGCCCCTTCTTTTAAAATCACCATAGAAGCAAATGGAACGATAGAGAAAAGCTGTGATCAAAACATGTTTTGATCTTCCAAGGAAGTGCTTCAGTTTTAATTGCTCCATCAAGAGATATCAGCTGCTTCTCTGAAGTATCTTCATTTCTCATGAAGATTACACATGATCTTAACATGTGCCAAAGGCAGGAGAGAGCTGATGTGACCATTCTCTGGTCAGATCCAGATTTGAATCAAGGTCACGTTAAAAATAACAGCTATGAATATAAAAAAGAGAACAAATTTAAAAACTGCTCCAGGAATCATAATCATAACTTTTCTGGAAAATATGGTGGCAACAATAACATGAAGAGCACTGTTCTACAGCAATCACTCTTTCTGGGTTTTGAGTTTTAAATACTAAGGGCATGTTATTGCATTCCAGCCATAAGCTTCATACTAATAGTGATCCATGACCTAAAAACCTCAAAAATATAGGCCATAATCTCAACCCCTGGGAGCTTTTAAATTATTCTTCATTTTAGCCCATTTTTTAGTTTTCCTAAGATAAAAAAGAAATTCCCACTGAGTTGGATAAGCCTGTAGAAAATAGTACATCTGCACCTGGCAACATAATCACAGGGAGAGGGCTGAGACTTGGCACAGTGGAATTAGATCTGTGCTCTCTAAATAAACAAAAGTAATCAAGATGGGGAAATATGTAAATAAATGAGTACCATCAACAGAATAACAAGGGAAATGCTGACTTTGTTCTTGGTAATGAAGACAGGGACTGATGTTTACATTTAATCCAAGACAGAAAAGGAAGAATGACACTGCCTTGTAAATGACTATGGGAACCAGCTTGGGATGCAACAATTTTGAGGGATTAGACAGAAACTGAACAAGAATCAAGCTGGCCAGCAAAAAGACAACCACAGTAATCAGCAACAAAAATCACATTTTCTGTTTGATCATATTTTAATTATTTTCTCTGTAAAATGAAAGTGTCTGTGATAAATGCAGCTCATCCTTTTTTTTCATTATGACTCCAAATTAGGTTAACAGGCAGCAAAATTTGCTACTGACTCCAGTGGGAGTTCAATGTGAGGTGCATTGCTGGCCAGGAGCTCCTGAAATTTGGGGTCAGCTCTCCAGGTATTATCAGATTCAGAGCCTCTAAAAAGTGTATCATCTTGGTCCCTTTATAATTCAGAACTTTGAATGAGTTCAAAATTAAAATAAATCAGATTTGCAATAAGTTTGCTCCTTTGCCAGAGTATTAGAGAGGAATCAATCTAGGACACCAGTGAGCAGCCGTGACTGTCCCACTGCTGGCAGCCACTGCAGGATAGCTCCAGGGCTGGAGTGACATTCCTGGCAGCTGGGAGCTGCTGAACATTCTCAGTTCCAGCTCCTGGAGAAGCCTGGAAATGGCTGCTGCTGCCCAAAGAATCTGTTTCTGGAGGCCAGCTGAGTTTTATCCCAGAAGGAAGCTACCACAGGACCACGGGATCACAAGACAGGTGCTTTCCTCATTTGCCTATGAAATCCCCTTGTTTCTCTGAGTTTTGTGGCTTTTGGCCACATGAAGATTTTGTTGTCAGGAAGAACAGTCAACTTTGATAGAGGCCATTTTACGGATCCAAGTAAATTTTGAACTAAACAGTCATTCCCTTTCCCTGCTTTGGAAGCTCAGTAAAGCACGTGTGTCACTGGTCAGTCATCCTGGTGCACATGCACCAGGCTGTGAGATCATGCAGAAATGGATCTGTGCCAGGGCAGCTCTGCTTTGCCAGAACACCTGCCCCAGCAGCCAGGAGGGGCAGGGTGTGCCCCAGTCCCCCTGCTCTGGTGCTGTGCTGGCCTCTACAGCAGCGAGGGGAGGCTGTGCCCTGCTCAGGAGCCACGGAACCCGACTGCAGTGACAGCTCCACAGGCTGACAGGAAACCTCTCCCTCTAATCCCTGCCCTGTGCTCAGCAATGCTGGCCACTGGATTTTCTTCGAGCCTTCAGGATTTAGATGCATTTTGACTAAGCTGGAGCATTAACAGTAAAAATATGATAAAATATTCAGTCTGCCTGACAATGCAAACCAACACCATTTTCTTTCCCTTCAGTCATACCTGGCTATTCTCAATAGCTGATGCTTTAAAATTTATCTCTTTTATTATGCTGGAGTCTTCTACTGAAAGATTCCTAACAGAGTCAGACCTTTAGAGCTGTTCAGTGTATATATATGATTTACCAAATTTACTATATTAAAATTAATAAATTATCTTGTAAAAAATTAATTTATTAGTTCTTAAAGAATAAAATTTGAGAAACAAGATTTCAGAAGCCAGTTAGATGTGGAATAGTAAGAAATGGATTCTGCTGTTTCCAAGGCCCATATTTATAACTTTCATTTTCAGACCCAAAGATTAGCAGGTCTCTTTTTACCACATATCATGAGTTTTACTAAATTCTTAAGTACAATTGTATTACACTTCTAAAATCTTACTCTAAAAAATAAACTTCATACTGCTGTAGGTATAACCAAACTGTGTAGCACTGGGTAATAAATATGTGAACATTTGAAGAAAAATTACTTTGGTCTGCTCTTGGAGATGGTGACCCCAGCCATGTCAGTACAAATCCTTCCTGGTATTCCTGTTTAAAATTGGGTTATTTGAGCAAGGGTAAACTGGAAAGGCCTGTTTAGCTATAAAGCAGACCTGCATTATGAAATGTGCAGCTGTTCTGGCTCCATCCTCACAGAGCAGCAGAGCCTGATGTCAGACTGATGGGGTAAATATGCAAAGTTCTGGCTGGGCACTGTCCCTGGGCCATGCAGGAACCAGGAGTGGAAGCAGGGAGAGGAGGGATCTCTGTGCCCTCCCTGCTGCTGCACAGAGACCAGCACTGGCTCAGGAAGCTGCCACTGCTATTTCTGCACAGACCTTAAGAGTTCAGGTCATTTGGCATTTCTGAACTGACATTTGGCCTCATCTCTATCTACAGAGGATGTATTTGGAGACCACTGAAGCACTCTAAAGTAAAAAAAAAAAAAATAAAAAAAACCAACAGCTAAAATCACTTTCTTTACTCATTGGTTAATGCTGTGAATGGCTATGGCAGGCAAGGAAGGCTGCATACTATGAATTTTCTGTTATTAATAGACAAGTACCTATAATTACATCAAGTTATTCTAGGATACTTCAGCTAACTGTTCATGGATTCTGCTACCACCACACAAGTACCAAACATATTGAAAATACACCACAAAAATAGGATCCGTAATACAACAGAATTGAATGGATTATGTTTACAGCTGGCAGATAAGCAAAGCTAAGGAACAAAGCTTCTGTAGGATGTTTTGAATTTCAGTGATGGCCTGTAGCTAATTCCTGCTGTTTTCACAGGAAAAACTGATGGCTGCTGCAATATTTTTCAATACAAGTTCAAATGAGGAAAAGAAATAACCCACCTCCATTTGAAAAACTGTGCAGTTGGGCATAAACAAGCTTGTTGTGGTCTGGATTAAAGCCAAGTACACGCACAAGCACAAAGATACCTCCCTTATCAAGTTTATTTGCTTTATGTATTTGAATGATGCATCCATTTGTCCGTTGCTGTCAGTGTCACACAAAAAGGAGTATGAATAAGCACTGGAAGAGTGCAATATAAGATGTATAAACAGATTGTTCTAAACCACAGTTTAATGAGTATTTCTTAGTGCTTCATATGCTAAGAGAAAGGAATAAAGTTTATTTTCCATCCTCAGCACAGCCTCTTTCATTCCTCAAAATCACTTCCAGTGTGGAAAAGTAATTAAACTTAATCTTTGGTTTTATTCCCAGTGAAATAAGCATTACAGAAGAGTTTTTTCTTGCAATACTCCAAATCTAACAGCTACATGAAGAGGAAAAAAAATCATGTTGTTTCATTAGCAAATTATTTTTTTAAAAATCATTCTACTAATTCTGCCATTCAAGCAATTATGTAAAATTTACATATGAGAATACATTTGCACACACTCTTTCTGATTTAAAGAACAGTGTATTTTCAATAATTATTCCCCCTTTTTCCCCTACATAAAAGATTTCTCAAGGGCAATTGCTCTGAGATATTGACATTTCAGGGGATCTGGAGCAGACATCATAAACTCACGTCTGAGAGCTCAGTTTGCAATATCTCTGACAATACATTACAGAAATCCACCACTCCAAAACTGTTTGCAAATGCCATCCTGTGCCAAAAGTGTTTGCAGCTGTCATAGAGAACCACCCAATATGGAAAAGGCCCTTGGCTGAATGTAGAGCAGCTCCTTGTGCACCAAGGTCTGAATGCACGGTGCAAACACCAGCAGTGCCCACTGGGATGGTCACCAGGCATGAATGAAAGCAGGCAGGGACTTCTAGGGGCCATTGATTGGTTTTCTGCACCAGATACCTTGGAAATGCCATTTTCCATTTCACACAGTATCAGAAAGGCAGTTTGGTGACAAGACAATGGATGTTTGGGAACTGAAGAGAGAACAGTGCTTTATGCCCTGACCAGAAGGAGACAGAGCCAACCTGGTAGGTCATGGAACTCTGACCCTGCTTCCCAAACAACAAATCCCCTAAATCCTGTTCTCCTTGGAGGTTCTGCCTTTGTACATCCAATGCACAAGTGCTGGTCTGGGAGTTCTGTTCTCCCACACTCCAGAAACTCATAGAAGAAAAGTGATTTTTCAGTGGTCTGTGTTGTTGGCAGGATCTCTATCAAGCTTCCCCTGTTAATAGAATTCAAGCTGAAAATGTCAAATTAAAGTCCTTCTCTTGAACATACACTCTGAATTTCAGTATCTGGTTTGTACCAGGAGTCATCTGTTATAAACTGTGTCTATCAGTTTCATGACTCTATGTAAGATTTTATGTACGTAGAGAATTAACCTCACAAATCTCCAGACTGAGTTTGTGGAGGTCACATCCCTCTAGCCACACCAGTGTAGTTTAAGTAATATATTTTGCCACACAGACTGATTAAAGTGAGTAAGAAGCTCCAAATTTCCTTTCAACACATCAGAGAAAATAAGGAGTGGAAATAACCTCACTCTGTGAGAATAGTATGGCTTCAAAAATATCTTTAAGTGCCAGAGTTGCATGCTATGCAACTTCTAAATATACTATAAATACAATTTGTATGATAAATACAGTATTATTTTCTTTGGTTTCTTTCAGTTACATTAATCAGTTTCTATTCCTTCTGTGAACATGCATTCCCTCTTCAATTGTATATTTCAAATTCTAATTTCAAAACACATCCCTAGAAGAGTTGTGGGCTGTGAGAACTTAGCAATAAGGGAAGCTCACCATCCCATCTGCTCCAAGCTCTCCTGCCATCCCACCTACCTGCACTCTGATTTCAGCTGGACAGAGCTGAACTTGGGGAGTTGCTCCTCCTTCCAGCATTGAGGCATTCCCAGAAAGAGCTCAGCTGTGGGATCCAGGCTCACTGGATGCAGTGGGTCAGCACATCCTCACAGGGGGAGTTCCCAGGGCCTCGTCCCAGGGAGCAGGAGAGGGAACTCGGGGTTCTGGAGCCCCGAGCCCCCGGATCCATCTGCACTTGCACACAGACTGCTCTGACTGACCAGATGGCTTCTTACAAAACAACATGTTCACATCAACAGTGTTCAAAACACTTTCTGCTGGAAACTTGTTTTCTGTCAGGGACCTGCAGATGGTTCCCTTTCCCTACCTGTAAGTTCTCCAAAATACATCTCCTGAACTGGCTGTTATGCAATCTTCATATGCTGAGATTTGACTGTGAATATCTAAAGCTGGCAATTTTTTTAAAATAGGCTCCTGAAAGAGAAACTTAACGAGAAATTATAGATCAGCTCATTTAAGTGCAGCTGTAGAATAAATATTACAAACTGTTTTGCAGGATTTAGTAGGCCAAAAAGTAAGCTTTAAAAATCACAAATTCATTGCAGGGAACTGACATAGATTTAGTTAAGGCCAGGAAATTGGCTCAAGAAGGGCAAATTTTGTGAAAAGAACATCATACAGCTCCATCAGAGATGTCTGTGAGGTTTGCACGTGGCACAGTGAGGCACCTGAGCCAGTTCTGAACAACAATGCACTAAATGGCTCCTAGCATCCACATGTCCCATTATGCAGTCACTACAGAGGCAGTTCAGTGTACTCTCACCTGCACAGCAGCTTAAAAAATCATACTGAGAAGAAAATTGCCTTCATTCCAAATTGAAACATTCACTTTGATATTTTTTGTTGTTTTGTTTTTGGTTTCACTTTTGTTTTGGCCAGTCTGGTGCTCTTCAATGACCTGGATGCTACATAAAGATATGCATTAGGATGCAGCATAATTCTATATCTTTGCAGGCTTTTTATATTGCAAATTTTGTGCCCATTTTAAAATACTGTATTAATTTTGGGGCTTTGATTGAAAAGGGACAAAAAGACATAGCTTTGGTGGTTCAAAGTATGAGAGCTCCCACATGCTGGAAGGTAGATGCTGTCATACAGCAAGGACAGCAAGAACACGGAGACATCTGCACTTGCTTACACTCCCAGCATTTTAGCACATTCTCAGCTATTGATTGACTGAGTTGCAAACTCCTCTGTGCTCTCCTCCTCTGAAAAAGTCAATTCCAGCAGAATAATGGAGCAAATTGTTACAGACAGAGAGGATAACTAGGAAATAAAGTGTCCAGACATGTCTAGTCCCATTTACTAGAAAAAGTAGGATAACAAATAGAAAATAAAATTCTTTTTCATTAAATTAGGTGTGCCATTAAAGCAATTTTTTAAAAGAATTCTACTCAGACAATCATGCCAGAAACTGATATACAAAGTAAAAAGAAATAACTAGACAATTTCAAAGATAGTAAAAAGAAATAACTAGATGTAGTAAAACGAATAACTAGATGTAGTAAAAAGAATAATAGATGTAGTAAAAAGAATAATAGATGTGGCTTCCCTTACAAATTATGTACACTTCTTAATGAACAAAAAAGAATCTGAATCTTTGTTAATTACTATTAGTTGAAGGAAAGAGGAAACAAAATTCCCTGTTATATTTCTTAGTTATTCAAGCAGAGATATGTTCTGTGTGCTTATTAGGTTTTATTAATCTTGTAGAGATGTCAAACTCTTTCAAACTTTGGTGAAAATGTCAATGCCAGTGTTTTACTGTTGTCAGTAATCAGGGGCAGACTAGGATGGTAATGGAGAACAGGTTAACAGACATTGGTTTGTATTTGACTGTTTTTATGGTTATGCTTTGCAACTCTTGATTAATTATTTTGCATGAGAACTAAAACATGCATTTGTTTTATCCAGGATTTAGGCACAACACCGTGGCATTGCTTCTGAAGACAAAGAGCACAAAGAGCCCATTAACCCAGCACAGAGCTGCAGAACAGAGCACCCACCCCAGCCACAGACACACAGGGACTGAGGCTCTGGGCAGCCCTGGCTGAGCTGGTCTGGCACAGACTGAGCAGCAAGCACAGCTAAAAGGTAAAACCACAATGAGCCCAAGGTGCCAGTGTGCTCAGTCACAGCCCTCCCAAGAGCCCCTGTCCCCTGGGGCTGGTTCTCCAAGGCTCATGGATCTCATTCCTATATCCTTCCATAGAGTTCACACCTTAGGCCTGGAGAATGAGCACAGTCAACTGACACAGATGATACTACAAATATCTGCATTTTAAATATTATTAAAATTGCCACCTAGATTCAATTTTGTGAGTATTTGCATATGCCCCACACATGCACATTTTGTAATTTCATATATCCACTAACAGTATCCTGATACCAATGAACAGTGGCAGCAGAGTTTTAGAACTACACAAAGAAATTGCTTCCTACTGAGGAAATCCAGATTCTAGGGTTTCAGGATGAGTAAAGTACATATACTGCTGAATGGAGGGGATCAACATATAAATTGTCTCAGAATCTACTAAATGTTTACATGAGCAAAAATTGATTTTGAAGTATGCAGACAACGAAGTTGAAGATCGAAGCTGTTTGTACATTTTCCAAGTTTCCAGTACCTAAAAAAATCCTGAATTATGCTGAAACCACTTAACAAAAATATATTCAGTGTATGAAATGGAGAGAATAGAAGCTTACAGAGCTGAGGATTAAAGGATGAGTTTTGTTCCAGCACACTGAATGACCACCAGCCTGGTCAGACAACCAAAGGAGAAGGATCCCCTTTTGCCAGGCATTTACATTGCTCTGCACATGCAGTAACACTGAATGCAGAATGTTCATTGCACCAGACTTCTCACCCCAAGATCCTACATGGAGCTGAACCATTATAAGCAGTAAGAATATTTGAAAATACCAGAATCATCCATGTATATTTTTTCAAGGCTTGTTTTCAGAAGACCAAATACCTTCCACATAGTGTTTAATTAAAAATTATGTGCCTATGGTGAACACCTGTGGTTGCTAGTTCAGCTACCACTGCTCTTTCAGAAAATGAAAAAAAATCCCAATACCCTTGTAATGAAATGGCTTCTTCTATGTGTGCATAAAATGCAGTAAAGGAAAATAAATCCTGTGTAAGTGCTCTCTTTTCTTACATTCTTTTCCACCATTTTCCCTTTTTCACCTCATTTTAACATATATTCTCTTCAATCAATCCAAACTGTCTCGTTCAGTCTCTTGCTCCTATTATATTTTACAGCACTCCTCTACTCTTATTCAACTCATTTATTCTTGTATTCCCTACCTTCTCCAGTTTTCTTTCTATAATAATTCACACTGACAGCACAACGTTGTTACCCACTAAAACCCAGCTATTGTTTGCTCCTGTTCATGCCCTATTCTTCTCTCTACAAACTCCTGTGCTAAGTTGATTCTACATTGGTGAGTCAAACCTCTGTTGTCCAGAAATTATCATTCCCACAGCTCCCCATATAAACCAATTCCCTCCTGTATTAACAACATCAAGTTACCTTTTTCAAATCAATTCACCTGTTCCGTGTTTCAGTTTGCCCTCATTTCACATTTCCTTCATTACAATATAGGCCTTGAGTCCCTGTTGACTCAGTCTGGTTTTCATCCACGCAGATCTCAGTCACAGTCTGACACTGGACTGCCCAAGCTCAGTGAGCAAATTCTACTTGAGGATTTGACAAATTTTTATTCTATTGCTATACCTTCCCAAATATACTTTTTGAAAAATTCCACTATTTTCAGTACATTCCTCCAGGCTGAAAACCTCACTTGAAAGTTCTTACTGAACAAGTCACTCCAGTTAAAAGAATGACTCTAGTGAACAACTGCAGACTGTTGCAATCTGAACTTTTCTGGTTTTATGCACTGCTGTTAAATTAATTTAAACTAACACCTTGACACTATGCTGTGCACTTTAACATGTTACGATAATGACATCTTCTTGGGTTAAATTCTATTCCTGTATGTCATTAATTCAATATATTAAGCAGTGCTGATAATCAGAAGGGAATAAAGTGAGAATATTGGTAGAAACCACAGTGCTTACAAGAAAGGTGCAGCAATTCTATATTTGAATGTCAGATACAGCTGTCATACGGCTCATCTGACAAGAATATCTTTATTCTTCTACACACTTAGGACAACCACACCACACTACAAAGAAAAGGTCTCAAGATGGCTGTCAACATAGCTGAAAAGCAAAAAAAAAAAATAAACTGATTGTTGCATACCTTATCCCACAGTAAAGTGCTTATCAAGAATGAGGACAGGACTTTGAAGTCCTGCACACTTAACTATATTAGCATTTCTAGCATTCTACTTTTCATAGTCTGGATGCAAAAATTTGTTCTTAAAGCTCCCTATACCAAAAATGGTATAAGGAGCTTTAAAAAATATTGGATCCATTGTTTATGAGTTAGATAGGGGCAAAATAGAAGCGGGAGTTTTCCGTATGTTTAAAATTAGAAACAGTTTCTGATTTAGCTAACCAAATCCACCTTGGCAACTCCCTGCCAGACATGAGTGTGCAGTAAATATGCTGACAGGAATGGTGTGCCCAACCTCCAAACTGAAACTTTCTTTCCTGGCTCTAGAGCCCATTTTTTGCTACCAATTTCAGAAACACCTGCTCAGTACAGAAATGCCTGAATATATAAAGAATTCACTTTTTAACAAGGGAGTGCATGTGACTTGTAACCAAGGAAACAGGAACACTGCTGTAATGATACAAAACTTTAACTGGCTCCATGTCATTTTATCAGAACAATATTAACCTCTTCTTGCACAGCTACAAGTTCAGTGTGTTAGAGACACAAACCCCAGAGTTTAGAAGCCCTGTCTTTGGCTAAGGACTGGCTGAGTTTATTGGCAAGCAGCAAAGGAGCAAGGAAGAAGGATGTGCTGCTGAGAATCACAACTTGTCCCTCAGAATGAACTTTCATTACAAAGCCTGTTGTTAAGTCAGAGAAAAAAGGATAGAAAGTGATTATGGAATTCTTGGGGCCCAATGTAAAAAAAAACCAAAACAAAACAAAAAAATAACAATCAAAAGCATCCTTATCCAGCCAGTTCCTTGCAAAACACAGATGGGAATTGAACATCACAAAATGCACAGCACTGTTAAAAGCTCCTTTTGTACAGCACTGAAGTTTGCTCTTACATTGACCATGGCTGTTTCCAACACAATCTCTATTTGTTCCAGAAATGGATAAATTGTGTGATTATAAAGAATACCAGTATACACCAGTTAGTAACACACAAACTGCTTCATAACTGTTGTCAATCTACATGCTTTCTATTTTTGCCCCAATTTTTCAACCAATGCAATAGAGAGTATTTCCTATGCATTTCTACATATGCAAAAGAAATATCATAGCATAGTCTCTCTGTCATTTGTGTCAATAATTTGAAACATAATTCTTCTTTTCTCAGGCAGCATTAAACAAGACTTTATTCCAAGGCAACTGTAAAGTTCACAAGCCCTCAAATGTTTCCAATGGTGACTGGAAAGTATTCAATCCTTGTACAGTATGCCCTAAATTATTCTTCTCATAGGCATTCTAAAGGTCACTCTGAATATAAAGAAGCATGATAAAAATCTAATTGATGGAAATATGCTCATAAACACCTATTTGTGAGGCCTGTTGAACAATTCATAGCAATTAACTCAGCAAAGCAAGTCTCACTGTCTTTATTGAGATGGTAATTGGTGTAAGTCATACTATTTCAAACTGAAGTTGATTCTTTTTTTTCTAATGGTAAGGCTCAATAGTGGGGCGATAAATACAACACACAATCCCTTTCAGCATTATGGAGTTGCTGAATGGCACCTCAGCTTTACTCAGCATCACACCAAGACAAAAATGAGAAATATCTTTTCTTTGAGATGTCTCAGTCCTGGAACTGCCACACTGAGGTATTTCATTAGGGTGAGCTTAGGGGGATGTGTTTCTGTAATACTTTCACTATTACCTATCCCTGCAGGACAAAGTCCTTCCAACTGTATTTCTGAATACTCAGATATTTCTGAATCAGTGGTGCCTTAAAACTGAGTCAAGACAGAAAATGCAAGCAAAAGCAGGAAACTGGGGGAAAAGGAAGAAGACTGTGGTCAAGAGACAAAAAAAGATTCTTTCACCTGAATAAAACTTATTTGCATTGGGCAATGCTGGCAAATTTAATAAGACCAACTGCTGAAAAGAAACAACCTATAGAAATGCAGCTGAGAGAAATGAAGAACTAAGAAAACCAAACATATTTTCTAGTCCTTTTTACTTTACCAATTGAGAAGAAAATCAGCAACAACAAAAATAGTTTTAAATATATCAAAACATATATTCTGACTCCAAATTTTGACTTTGTTTAATTTTTATCTGACATGTAAAGGATTACAATGTTTTTATATGAAAGGCATATCTTTTTGGTTATTTATATGCATCATGTAAATCATTAGGGACTATGCAAAATATTCTTCCTGACCAAAAAATGTCATTTAAACTCTAGTGAGCAATTACTTGACTGCTAACTTCTGTAAAACTACTAACAGCAGAACCAAATTGAAGTCAGCAAATATCTTAAGTGCTGATAGGTATTTCGAATATATTTGCATCTACAGTAACTGCCTGAAGACTGTGAATGCTATTAATGGTATTGCTGTGATAAGCACCCTTCCCTAGCTCAGGTCAGAGATTTTAGAAACTATTCTGACCATTTAAAAAGACAAACCACTGGTAAGAAATAATTCTGCAAACCTTTGGTCTGAACAAAATCCGAGGATGCAGGACAGCTCTTTACCCTGTGCAAAGGAGCAGCAGAATTGCAATAAATGCTCCCTGACAGACTCAAATAATCAATGGGAATGTTGTCAGTTTTTCATGTCCTATACAAAGCTTTAATTATTTCACAAATCACCTGTCAAAGCCCAGATAGATCCATTGTAAAATGAAAATCTTCAATCATATCATCTTCAATCAGCTGTATAAAGCCAAAAGTACTAGCACTTATCCACAGTTCCCTACTATAGTCAACCCCTCTTGCTTCTAACATTAAGCATCCCATGTCCCTTTCTTCCTGCATTTTCTTGCCCACTTTATCACTTTCTATTCCTGCTTATGTATTCTTTTTCTTTCCTCTTTTCCCTCTAACATTCATAAACCTTAATTACCCAGAACAGGGCAAGTAAAAATTTAAGACATTTGAAGAATGCCATGCAATACACATCTTCAATGGCAATATGTGCAAAATCACAAAACACAATGTAACAGGCAATTCTGGCAGAAGGGAAAGAGATGAAAGTTTGAATTTTCATATACTTTGACCAAAAAATTTTTGCCCTACTTCTTCACATTTCACTTAGATCAAAACAAGCATGATGCTTTTTTTAAGTCTGATGTCAAGCATCATAGGTTATGAAAGACTAAAACCAAAACTGTCAGTTACAAAGTGAGGAATGCAGAACCCAAGAATAACAGTGAGACAACTCTATGTTTGTTAAAAACAATCCGCTCAAATTCAAGTATTTTAATTCTACCATCAACAAAACTTCCACAAAAATATCATATTTTTGTACTGAAACTTCCTGCATTATCTGAACATGATAATCAAACTTTAGATATCTAAGATATTTTTACTTCAACAATCATCAGTGCTTGGCAACACAGTTCAACAGAAAGATAAATATTGTATAATGTCTCTACATTAGATCAATCAATTAACACAGCAATAAATTAGTTTCATTAGCATGTTTCAGGCATTAGAAGGTGCTTTACTAATTAAAAGTTCCATATTTAAGCAAATGCTATTTCCAGTTTGTTAATGTAAATTTTATTCCAGAGTGCTTACAATATTCTATCAGAGGTTTATTCCTGTGACACAGCACACCTGGAAGTGGTGAGGAGGCACTGAGGCCATGCTTGCCCAGCTGGTAACACAGGCTGCTCCCCAGGGGTGCAATCCAGCACCACCCTGGCCACAACACTGTAGGATGCTGTACATGAGGGCTGCCACTCATTCCAGTAGAAGGCACGGAAATGCACCCTTACAGCTTTCAGAAGTGTCATGCCATCACCAACTCAGTTTTTGAGAAATCAACCAATTCAAAATTGTATTTATAACTTCCTTGCTTTGCTTCAATATGACTTTACAGCATTTCGGGGATTGTTTGTTTGGTTTTCATCTTATTGTTTAACTGAGGATGCAATAACAGCAGAGCAGTTGCACCTCTATCTTCATATGCAAATATATTCATGTTTGTGTATTCAAAAATCTCACTTTAAATAATACTCATGTTTCTGTGAAAAGGTTTAGGTTTATTCTTTACACTAAAACTCTGCCATATCTGCTGTACATGACCTATCCCTTGTGGGGATGAAGTTATTGAATGAAATATAATTGTTGCATTAATCTGTAGTTAACTGAGTCTGAGCAAATGTTTTTATCTCTCTGAAATATCTCAAAACTAACTTTGAAACAGAGTCAATTGTCAACTTCTTTAAAATTAACCCAGAAATACAACATTCACAGGTGCCTCACAGTAACTTCCCTAAAAGATTTATTTCATTTCTGCTTGGCAGCAACATTTTAATACTTGCAATGGTATTGTAGAGAAGTTAATGTTCTTTTTACCTCTCATACCTCTAATATATACATTTAAATGATCTCAGTGACACATTGACAGGTGCAACTGAAATAGAGATGAGAAAACTGCCAAACACAAACCAAACCAAAATCCTTCAATTCTTTCAGAGCAAACATCTATTCTTCCACAATATTTTAACTTTGTTGTCTGCAAGACCAAAAGCAGATATTTGGCTTTAAACACTGTTTAGTCCTAAATAAATCTGAGAGCAGTATTCCCAGGATGACATTCTTTTTTGAGTTGCTGATTGGTTGGCACTGAAATTTGCATATCAGTCTCTCTGTATCACATTTCTCATAACTTTACCTTCTAAGAGGGTGGAAGCATCATACAAAATGACAAAGAGGTAGAAATAGAGATTAATTTTTTTTTTTACTACAATTTAACTTGGTGACTCAAAGACAACTGACACAAAACACCTAAGAACACAACTTCTGCTATCAAATATGCTGCCAGTAATGTCACCCAGGGGAAATGGAGACAACATATTTTTTAAAAATTACAATCCTCTAATCATCAGAAAGAACTGATGACTCCTTTGGTGTTCAAAGACATCCCGCAGACAACAGAACCTGCTGATGATTTACTGAGCAGTTTCACTGCTTTTGTTAAAGCATCTGTTTGAGCAGCTCCCACAAGGGAATAAATGCCCAGCTTTGCAGCTCAGCAGAACATAAAATTGTTATTTAGGAACCATTGTAGCAGGTACCTATGGCCTACAATATGGAAGAAAAAAATACTTAGCACAATAATCTGTGAAAATATTCACCAAATCGTGTTTATACCATTCTTGCATGTATTTTTATGCAAACATTTGCACTGTCAATGCAAAAGAACCAGCAAAGTGGCACTGTTGCTACTGAATCCCTTTGCATGGCTACCAAGTGCAGTCCATGTTGTAGGAGTGTCCCATGCTCAGACTTTGTTTTGCTCACAGGTAACAAACATTGTGTGAGCAGCTGTGATTTTGCCAACACTTCTTTGTGCAGGGTGGGTGTAAAACACAGCCCAAATTCAGATTATATCTAGCTTTACAGATGATTTGAGGCTGGAAGGCAGTCGTGGAGATCACTGAGCCAATCCCCCCACAGGGCTGCCCAGGGCTGTGTCCTGTCAAATCCAACCATGGATTTGGGTACACTGCTAGAGGGTTCCATCTCCCTCACAGTGGAAAAAAAGGGGTGAAACAACATTTCAGTTTGTGCCTATTATGTGGACTGTGAAAAGAAAATCTCTTAAAAAATCAGGACAATTGATACAGAAACCACAGAGATAGAAAATTGGACCATCACAGCACTTTAGAATTCCTTTTCCCAACTTTTTACAGCTTTTAGCTTCTTACATACTTGAAATCATACCATCTATATGATGATTTATATTTAAAGACTCGATTATGTGGTGCAAAGAATTGTGATTCTTGTTGCCAAAGATCCCTCCTGGTTTTACATATATTTACAAAGAGCTAAATGTGTGTGATAATTTTTCATATTGATAAAAATGTGATTAAAACACAACTGTACTTATTATAACCAGCTTTGTTTATCCATAATGAACCAATTGTAAGTGCAAATAAGAATTAGCAGAAAGGCCTTCAGCAGCTAGCAGATGTAGCAATCTAATTTAGCAGTGCCAATTCTTGATTTAGGTTCTGCTTCACATGGACTGGAAAATTTATCTTGTGATGTCAATTTTATTACTGCAAAGAATTTTTTATTCAGCATCTAAACAGATAAACTAGCAGAGCCAGAATTTCTTTTTTACATTTAGACAGGTAAGTGGACTATAAGGGAAACTCTTGACCAATCCTGAGACTGAGCTAATACAGTATCAAAACTTCAAAAGATACAAACTGAGATTCAAGTGGTAGAGATTGATGAAAGGAAAAATATATCAATGACAGTTCACAGCACAGGACTTTAGAACAAGAGACATTTCCACAAGTCACCAGGAGCATTTGATAATGGGAAGAAATGCAGCAAACTCAGTTGCATTATTGTACTGCAAACTGTTAGCTGAGTTCCAAAACAAAAGCAACCCTTCCTCTGTAAGAGTGCCAGGCTATTTCATACAGATCAATTCAAGTGTTTCGCCTCATCAGATCTGTGCCTCATTGTAGGGACCACTGCACTTGAAGGGGAGGAACTCCCAAAGTAACATTTTTGGCAATTTTCATTAACACTGGATTCAGTCTTAGAGATATTAATCTTATTTTCTGTTCATCATAATCATATTCTAGGACCACAATCAGGTCTTAAAAGTGATTAATTAAAACTGACCTTGTAATTTCTATCTATAGGATGCCTAATCAAACATAACCTGTATGGGATTTTTCATCTGCACACTGAAGCTTGGTCACATAATTTTGCAGTGAGAAGAAATGTTTTAGACCAGATAATTTTATTTTAATTTTATATTTCACTGCTTCCTAACAGTTAGATCTAATGCTATGGAGATTGTTTATTCACACCAAGACTGTAATTTTTTACCCAGACTGAGGTATCACTACTGTCTACAGCACAGTCCTAGACTAATACCTCAGTCTTTTGTAATGACTCCTTCATTGAAAAAGATGCAACTAACTGTACATACATTTGTGCTACAGAGATAAAATTAGATATATCATAATTTCTGTATGTATTTACAATGTTTTATAGTAAAACATTATTAAACCTAACAGAATAGAAGAACTGCAGGTACAGTACAAAGGTTACAACTGATTAATGTAATAAACAATTCACAGACTCCAAGATATGGGGGGTCTCCTGTTGATGAAGCTCAAAATCCATTTTGGAAGGATAATACTGGAGAAGTTGGCAATCTGAAGTGGTACTGAAATGCATTTTCTTTCAGATGCTTTTCAAATCCCCAGCAGTGCCAGGTCATGACTCTCAGATAATAAAGGCCATAGAGAGTTCAAATGATAGCCTAGAATGATGGCCCTTTCAGACACTGATAGAAGGAGCACATTCTAAAGAAGTTGTATTTATTAATTTAATGCTACTGCTGTAGCTGCAGAAGAGTCTGATATCTCAGTAGTAAAATGCATTAAAAAGCTATTTTGTCTGCTGCCACAGATGAGCAATATAGTTATTTTTCTCAACAGCTGAATTTTTTCAGAATCCCAATAGTATTCCCAGAGAGAACCATCTACTCTAGCCAAGAGAGAATGCTGATACATTTGTTATATAAGAAAAGGTTCTCAGAAATAATTCACAGGTATATGTAGGAACAGAATCTCTGTCATAACATCCAGATTTCGTAGAACATTCCAGTCCATTGTCTCATGCAATGTGTTATTTGGCAATGAAACTTCCAAATTTAAAAATAAAAAAAAAACAAAAAAACTCTAAAAATAAACAGGTTTTTTGCCACCTGTGGCACACCCACACCAGGGTTAGCCCCAGTGCAGTGCATCACAGGAGGGTTTAGGAATGGATGATAAAAATGGTGTTGGCCAATTTCCTTCAGGAAATCTCTCTCCTTAGAGATTACTGCATTATTTTTGTATCACAATGCTTCACTAACTGAATTGTACCCCTAGAATACTGGCACTTAAACGTGCTGCCTTCTCAATAAAACTTTGCTCTGTGAAATTAATTGAATCTCTCCCTATATTACATTTATTAGAAGAAATAGAGTTAGAGGGTTTTATAAGAGAGAAATGGTGTTCATTCAGACTTGTGCAGCAGTGGTAGAACCCATTACATGGATTGTGATTTTAATCTTGTCCTGAGCAGGTCCCCATACCTGGCATTTCTTTTAATAACAGAAACATGAGATCTAAATTCTACTTACACACTTAGAAAGGAGATAAGACTAAGTATCAGAAAGCAATTGTTTAGGGTTGAGGAGTAAAAGGACACTTTTTCTCCCTTCCTATTTTAGACATAGGTGGCCAGGAGACTGTAAATATACAATTCTTGAAATGACATTTCTCAGAAGCAAAAAATAAACAGTGTAATAAATTACTTCTATAGCAATAGTGTATTAAGATTTTTTAAACACAGAAAAAGGAGTATAATTGCATTTACAATTACATTTTACAGTTGCAAAGGCATTTTGTATTTCCCTCCCTCTTCTTCAAAAAACAAAACTAAGTACAATGTAAAGGATAACTTCTTTAAAATGGCTCAACAAAAAGCTACACATGGGCCCCTCAACTGTATCTTTAAACCATTTCCATCTTTACAACCCTTAGTCAAATTCTAGACAATAAGTTCTTAGGTTAGCAAAAGGCAAGTCTCTTAAAAAGTTTTCCCTGCAAAGATCACTTCACCATTTATAACATCATCAGTAAAATGCCTCATCAAATTGATTTCAAATCCACAGAAAAATTGGAAACCCGTGAATGCCACGAAATGCATCTTGGCATTCTTCCACTCATCTATTACATTTTCTAATAAATAGAGCTTTCTTGAAATGCAATTTCAACTTGAGAATCTGACACACTCTGCAGAAGATCAGGCAATAATACAACTAAATATGTGTGCTGTGATGAAACGTATTCGTTTGAAATTGTTCTTGAAGCTGCAAATGAATCCACCCATGGATTTACAGGCATGGATTCACAATCTCTGTGCAGAGGCTCATGGACAGAAAATTTCACATAAGAACTTCCTTTAAGTGAGTATTCAATCTACACCTAATTTGTACAGGTGTAGTAATGAAAAATTACTAATGAAAGAATACAACTTTTATAAACAAATTTTCATTAGTATTATTTCGCTAATAGATTTAAATATCATTTACAAATACATAAATAAAGAAGTTTAAAAGGAAAAGGGACAGTTTTACCAGACTATACCTACTGTGTGATGATATATGAAGGGGTCTGAGCTGCTTAACTGACTATTAAGTTATTTCTGGAAATATTCAACTTTAACATTAATGAAATCAAAACATGCATCAGCAGACTGCAAAATTCAGCTAAAAAGAGTTCAACAGTTTTACTTTTTAATTTGGTTAGTAAGGACCCTAACAGTGCTCTAACCTCATACCCCAAAACAAAGATTAAAAAGTAATACCAACCCCACACAAGCAAAAACAAAGCAAAACTAAAAAAAGACCAAATAAAATAAATTGAAAATTCCTAATATTTGAAGAGCATGTATGGATGCAGATTTTAAAGTCACTTAGATATTTCTGAATTACACTGTGATTTTTATTCAAAATCACTATTTAAATAAACAAAAAAATACTCTATGTAATATATTCCTTTAAATATAAAAAAAAGCACCTGCACTCTGAAGAGAAACCTTATATTGGAAAAATAATCCACTAAAATAAAGATTTTGGAGATGCTGGCATATTTTAAATTAATCTGTGATGAAAAAACCTCAATATTTTCTTGAGTACTTGACAGATACTTACAGAAAAAAGGGCATCAGATGAATAAGTGTCTCTTTTTTGGGATTGGCTGTGAATTCTGGCACAGTTTGAATAATTTTGTTCATTACATTTCTAAGGTAATTTTGTAGCTGCTTGCGTCGCTCTTCTACAAACTTTGCATCCTAAAAATAGAGAAGAAAAAATATAAATGGCACAAAGAACATGTTTCTCAACTTCATAATGTAACTAAACAGTTCTAGTAAGAATAAAAATTGATCTTTTGATGATCTCTGCTATTGTGGCTATATAAATATGTTGGCAAAAACCCCTTGACCCTGTCCTTAGAGATAAAGGAAAATCATGAATCCTAATAAAACTTGTTTCACAAAAACATCCACTGGGAGGATGTCAGAGCCTCTCCCTGGCAGAATCTGTCTTCTCTGGACCATAACCACTGCAGAGTCTTAGAGAGGCAGAGCAGAACAGCAGCACAGAGCCTGTGGCATAACAATTTATGCAATTTTTTTCAGATCCAGAATTACCAGTCTTTGCAGGAGAAAATGCTGACTTACTCCCACAATGTCTCCCCAGTTCATACTTTTCGGATGTTGGACACACAAACTCCAGAATGTATTTTTCCAGCATTTTTATGTTATTAAATTATTATTTTGTGATTATGTCTTCACTAGATTTTTTTAATATTATATCACAACTCTCATTAAAATATTTTTACTGAAGTTTCTGTAGCATTTTAGATGCAGGATTTTATACTATGTTGGCCCAAATAAACAGAATAGTTCTATAAACTCCACATTCTGCTGATGGATTTAGAAGTTAACCATAATTAAGATGCCATGCATCCCATAACTTACATGTAGCTTAAACCTTTTCCCTGTGAGGGATCACAATTACAGTGGACTATGATCTAAAGGTGACACATTTCCCAGGAACAGGGAGCTCTAGCAGGTTTCCAGTGACACCAGGTGCTGGATGCTTTATGCTCCAGCCAGAGTGTTCTGTCTCAGGAGTGCTGGCACTGCTCATCTGCTTTAAATGTATGCTCTTTAGGCAGGAAGCCAAACCTATTATTAGACACCTACAGCTCTCAAAAACGACCATTATCTAAAAGATATGTCTAACCTGTATTATTTATGTCTGTAAGAAAAGGCATTGGAATTAATTCTTGTTTCTGGGGGGGACCAACCCACCAACAAAACACCATAAATACATTTGACAACACTGAATAAATTCATTGTATGGAAAAGGTTCAGCCCATGCTGCCATGCATGGGGATGCAAATCTGAAGGTTATTGCTTCCCTAGATAGAACACAACACCACCATCAAAGCAGGAATGCTCCTTCAAGTTCAGGAGGAATTTGCTGTAGCATTCCTAGAACCTTCACTGACATTTTGTTCTGTTCTTCCCTCTCATTAGAAATTACCAGGAACAGGAATATTTTTAGGAATAACATATCAGACAAAACTGTAGGGACATAGTAGAGTAAGACCTAAGAAATTACTGAAGACATCCATACTTACAGACTTCAAAAACTTAAGCAGTGCTTACATTGTTTAATTAAATTAATGAAATTCCAAAATATATACAGATTCATTTTATTGTTTTCTACATATGAACTTATACAGATGTCCAGTCCTATTTCCAGTTCTACATTAATATATTTCATTCAATGTTGTAATGTAATGCAAACATTAATGTATTCATTAATCAAATAAATTAATTCAATCAAGATCTGAGTGAAAATAAAAACCCCCTACATATATACACTTGGGTTATTTCATTTTTATCAGTCACAAGTTTTTTCAGCAACATACACACACTCCACACACCAGTTGTGTTCCAAGTGATTTGAAATTCATCCTTTATTAAACCAAGAAAGCTGCAGTGTTGCAACTCCCCCCAAACCCCTCTGCAGGGTCACCTGCCCAGTTCCCACAGCTGGGACAGAGCAAAGCAGAGCTTGCTCCCTGCCCTGCTGCAGGACAAAAGTGTGGAACTGAAGCTGTTGGGAACATTAAAGCAACCGTTTTAATTTGTGACAACACGTAATATAAACATAAAATGGAACTATAATAATAAATAAATGTGCTGTTCAATGCTAATTAAACAATTGACTATTACTGTTCTTTTTCTTTGCATTAAATTTTTGTTCCCACTGGATTCTTCGGTGAGGCTCAACCTTGTGTTCCACTCTTTACTTTCCAAGGATTGAAAGTACCACATTGTCCCACTGGAGGGACACTGATTTGCTGCCACCAGCTGCTTGAGGCAAAAGACAAAGACAGGGTGGCATGGGAGATGTCTGGGAAGAAGAAAAAATTTGTGGAAGAGCTTTGGTTCTGGAAGCTTTGGCCACGTGAGCAGAGGTGAGGTTTGGCACCAGAGCTGGAGTCCTCGTGCCCCAGGGGCTGCCAGGCTGTGCCATGGGGCAGGATAATCCTGCTTGGCCCATGAGCCTCCCCCAGGGCAGGCCCAGCCTCAGCTCAGAGCCCTTCCCAAGAACTGCCTCACCCTCACTGCACTTCCATCGCTTTCTGTCAGTTATGTTTTCAAGCCCACAAGAAAACCTCAATTTTTAAATATTAATTTTAGCAACTTTTTCAGTTGTTAAGTTTTTTTGACACAAATCTTCATCAACGGTATTTTTAGTGAAATAATTTCAATTATGTTTAAGTTTTCTCTTAAGCAGAAGCTGCATTTCTTTAGTATGACTTCTGTACTGCAAATGTATTTAACTAAAAACATCTTTTTTCACAGGAAGGATTTCTGTTAGACACGGGAGCCAAATGCTGAATGTAGGTACTTTCTATCCCTTATGTTACTCTAAAAAGTCTTCTTGACTACAGAAAATAATGGCACAAAGGACTTTTCTAATTAAGACTGCCAGAGCATGCACTTTCTGCTGGTTACAGCTGATCAAATTAGTGCTTACAATATGGCTACTTTTCTGCCATTTGTCCAAGACCAGGGCAGAACATCCCAGAAATAAAAATCAAGCCTGAAAACAGTTAAAAATGTTCTTTTACTCTGACATGAATTTGATCTGTAAAATAAACACCAAGCAATCTACCATGAAATTCTGTACTGTGTACTAAGGCTTGTTGTCCTCAGCAGAAGCACTGCAAACCAAGGTCAAAATGATTCAGCTCCAGGTCTGCACTTTATCATTAAACGTGCGTTTTGCAACAGCAGGTCGGCTACTCAGAGCAATGATTTCAGCACAGAATTGTTACTGCCAAGCTGTTGCAGTAATAAAGAGTTTTTGTCACAATATAGTAAACAGAACAAGTGGTAACAGAAAAACACAACTGGCTCAAAGCCTGGCCAATTTTTTCAGTCTTAAATTATAAAAAGGTACCTATAACCTTCTTTTCATTGGGTCTAATTATTCACAACAGAAATCTAGGTAGTACTTTACATTCCAACTCGTAAACAAACACCTGCTTTTATTTAAAAGCAAAAAAAAGGACATTTGTTTGATTTGGGTTTGCATCAGTAACACCTACCTCCTACTTTTAGTACATGTCTTTGGTGATTGTATGCAAAGCTACATTTGCATATGTACTCACAAACAGCAAAGATCTTCCCCTAAGGTTCAATATACTCATTTATGTACATTTGATGTGAATGTACTTTGAGGACAAAGTAATTTTGTTAAAATTACAAATATATACACTTTGCAAAAAACCTTTGCATTTTCACATTATTAAAGGTTAGATTTCATCGTTTCATTTTTAGGGAAAGAAATACATACACAGAAAGATAAAGTAACAGTACTTAAATATCAACTTTTAAGATTTCACTGAAGTTTTCTAGGCATATTTTCTAAAAAAATACAACTGCTACTGTTTCTGCACAAACTATAGTGAAAGTAATTTACTAGCCCTCAGTTCAAGAGTTCACAGTTTTGACCACAAAATTTCAATTAACAAGCAAAACTCCTTCAGATTACAGAATCATCAAAACACATCTGGGAAAATATTTTTAATCTGAAATTCATGTCTCCCAAACTGTTGTGTGAGATTCTTTTTGACTGATAATTTGCCACGTTTCTTCTGCCCATGGCAAAATGCTAGTATCAAATTACAAATCTCTAAAAATTGTAATAGATAATGGAAAAGTTATAGACTCTCAACATACATTAGAAGATGATGTTAAGGTGTAAAACTAAGAAGCAGAGCCTTGATGTACCACATTTTATATCATGCTGTTTTGCAGTTTTTCATTACAAGCCAAGTTCATTCCCACTTGCAGTTTAAATTGGTTCACACAACTGCTGGTCTTTTATACACACTGCTAGTATGGAACAGATGGTGAAACACTGATATTATTCATTATTAATGGGACAGCTCACTTAAGATGTTTCAAATATTTTCCTGGAGCTTTTGGATATGCCATGATTGCCATGGTTACCTGCCATGATTTTGGGACAGATGAAACACTTTTAGATTCTGGGCTTGGTGCTGTTGTAATCAACATCAAACTCACTGCTCCTGAGGTTCTAACCATTACTTAGCATTTCACCAACCTCCTGCTGGTTGCAACAGGGGGGAAAAAATAACCCAAACAAAACCAAACAACAAAACAGCTGAGGGCTTAATCCAACAAAATTAAGATAAAAGAAAATATGAAATAAAGGGAAATACGGCTTTAGGACTTTAATCAGCCTCTGATACCACAGAATGCATCCTATTCTAAATTTAGCTGACAATAGTGCTACCTATTCAAAGTTGTACCTAAAAATGCAGAAATAAACTCAGGTCATTCTAATGTAGCCTAGTATTTTCCACCGTCTTGGCAAAACTATCATATCAGTTTTTATCTATTTATGAGGCAGCAAATGCTAACCTCAAAATGAAGCTGGAAATCAGAAACTGAGATGGGAGCTAATTAAATATTCAATTGCTGAGTCATCCTCACCAGTTTGTAATTAAAAGCTATATAGCAAATATTCACTTCCCAGGCTAACTGATGCCTTTGCACAGGTCACAGAAAAATATAACTTCAGTACATATGTCCTGCAGTAACTATTGCATCATAAAACTTTTAGGAAGGTAGTTTCTAATCCTAGATAGACCAGATGCCACCATATTACACAAAAATAATTTCAAAATTTTTGAAACTACATAAGCTTAAAATTGCCATCTTATTTGTATTGCCAGTTTCTGTATGGTAGAACCAGGCCAGCGTTATACAACATAACAAGAGTATACAATACATGAAATTACCATTTTCCCCATCCCAGCATGAGATTTTTTTGTACATTTACTGTTCAGTGGAACAAACAGGAATTTAAGAGGATGGGATACAAAGAAGAAATCAAGGAACTGTCCGTTTTGAAAAGAAATCTATTTTCCTTTAAACAGAGATTTACTACATAATTGTAATTATTATTCTGTGTTTCTCTACTAAAATAGCTGATGCATTTCCATCTCCAGCTCTGGGTTCATTTCAATGGTACCAGAAAAGTGCTTTTAGATAAAGTAGTTTTAGATGCTGCAAACCCATCCAGTAGCAGACGTGCTGAGGGTGAGCTACAGTCCTGCAATGCCCTCAGTCAAGCACCAATTTAATCAAAGCAACATTTTAATCAGTAAATATGCCAACAGAGAAAAGAAAGCTTGAAAATTAATCTAAAACTGATTTCTTTTTAGTGTTGTGCTTAATACCACTGTTAGAAAAAGAACTCAGTAATGTTATGCTAATGCAATCCACTGTCATCTAAATATTTTGTTATTTAAAGACATATGCCAACCATGTGTCAATTTGTCAGCTGGTCAGGAATCAACTGTTAATTAAAAAGCATCAATAAAAAAACTGCAGCAAGACCCCAAGGGCTTATCTCTTGCTCAGCTATTGAAAAGGGAAACACTATTTCTGTTTTCTCTACAGATAAAGTATTAGCAGTCTACCCTGTAATTTTATTCAGGAGATTCTGCAAACTACAACACAGCAGTTCATGAAATTGAGATCCATTTTTTCACTAGCCTATATTACAGTAATAACTATCAACAATATTAGTTAAAATGTGTCTCAGTTCACTGCTTCTCTCCAACACTGCAGTTTCCTTTCTTAATTTTGTTCTTTAATCTGGTTGAAAATGCCCTGAAGACCAATACAGACTCTAAATTTAAAATAATAAGAAAAAAACCCACCTCAAAATCCTCTAGAAACATGGTACATACAGTGCTTACAATGTACAAGCTTATAGGTACAGTAAGCTTACAGTGATGCTTTCCCTTAAAAAAATTAATAACGAAATAAAAACTCTAATGTAAAAGCATGGATTCTTCTTTAACAAAAATTTTATTCAGATACATTCTGATGGGATGATTCTGTTTGCTAAAATATAAATTGAATTAAGGAGAAATATTAAGTGTCCATAATTTATTATGCCTTCATGCAAAGATATTTTACATGACACAATGAAGAAAATCAGATTTTTCATGCAGGAAGTGCCCTCAGCATTTCACATGATCTGAAGTATCCAATATTTAGATTTCTTTTTAAAACATAAACACTGAATATCTTTAGTACTAGCAATTGCCCAAAAAACTATAGAGTAAGTAAGATTAAAATTTGCCAATTTTTATAAAAAAATATATTTTGGGAAGGAGAAGAGAGGTGAAATCAAGCACATTAACATGTAAGGAAAGGGAAAAATGTGGGTAAAATTTCAAATTCAAAAAAAGAAAGGTTTACTTTTATTTTTGTAATTAGGTGTCCCTGTTAAGATTTCTCTGAAAAGAAGTTTATTAATCCAAGTAACTTGGTCATTTAGCATCACAATCACAATAAGAAACAAATATAGAAAATTTATTTTTATATTTTCATTTTATACCAGGAGGCTACTAGAATATCGAAATGACGCATGAGTTGTTATAAAACTGCCATATTTTTATCTAGCAGTTGTCCAAGCCGCATGTAAATTACTTTCCTTTTTTTCCCCATAATGTCATGATGCAAAGCAACACCATCTGAACTGTTTCTATGGGCTCTACATTCAATAATTTGTTAGAATAAATTGCTTCTCTTGATTATAGCAAGAATAAAAACATCTCTTGACAGGCTAAGTTTTGTTTTGTAGACCCTAAATAGTCTGTATTTCTTCTTCCTAAACTTCAACAGCAATTAGCAGGAAAATTTTGTAACTTGAAAAGAAAATTACTCAATTCACTATTTCATTGAAACGGTGCCCTTGAGCACCAAATGAACAGATTAATTCAGTGAGACATTCTGATGGAGATGGAGAAGCACGAGCTGGAGAGCTGTTTACCTTTTAAATTAAACCCCTGAAAATGAAATATGCTGCTCTGCACTCTGCTCAATTTAACCTTCATGCCGAGTTTCAGGTAACTCAGACATTGCATACCACACAATGGGAAGCATTTACTATAAAGTATTTGTCATATAAAAGCCAACCACTTCCTGCTGACTTATTTCTCTTCTCTTGGATACTGGTATGACAAAAAAATGGAAATGAAGAAGAACTGAATGCTCTTTTCTAAGTGCTGTATACATAAAATATCAACTGCAGTCTTATGCAGTAGAAAACCCAAAGTATCTGGACTCAAAATCTAAAATACTCTATTCTCCCTTAGTGTGCAGGTGACAATACCAGGAAATAGGTGTTCTGTGACTAGAAATACTAATGACTATGCCAGGAGTCACATTATTTTTATTTCTATTTGTGTGGTACTACAATGAAGTCACATATTTGAAAACCAGATTGTATTCATTTAGTCCCAATTGCTTTTCTAAAGCTTCCTTGAGAACTGAACTTTTCAGCTACAAAGTAACAGACAACTTATAGGATGAAGTTTCTTTTGTAGCTTTAGAATGGCACAAAAACTGTTGTATTATAAAATGATCACATACAGCTACATATGAGATTAATTTCCTTTCCTGGTTTGAAGACAATACAAATGGGTCCATTTCCTTTTACCCACACTATAGCACAAGCATATCTGTCAAATATGTATTAGCTACAGTTTTTCCTATAACCCAGGAGGCAAAAGATTATATGAAAACAACTCAATACATTAGTTAAGTCCACTAAGAGGGTTGAAAATTAAAAACAGCTTATTTTGAAAATTGAAAATAATACAGAATTTAAGCTTCTATATTACATCATACTTAAGTATCAATGAAAGCAATCTTTAACTTCAAGTTTTTAATATATTTATATTTATTGAGGATTTATATTTTCAAAGCTTTTCTCCTTTAATAAATGTATCTCAATTCTGAAACATCAGTCATCATTTTCTATCAATTCTACTTGAAGACTCTGGATATCAAAGCTTAGTACCAAGAAACATTATTTAGCCCCCTGTCCCAAGTGCATTAACCACAAGATTTGCTTTCTTCTCAGCTCCCCCTGACAGTCTGACTTGGACAAACCAATGAAAGGTAGTTTCTATGAGCTCCTGAATCCCCTAGACAACAAAAGCACATATATCTGTACTTCTGATTCCAACGCAAGCCAAACACAAATTTTAGGCTATGTCTTGAATTGCTTTGCTGAATTTGGACAGAAAAACACCCTAATCTAAAATTAAATTACTTCCTCCTGTAAGACTCTTCCTGCACCATCCTCTTTCAAACATTTCATGTCTTCTGTTATTGTCTATGTACTAGTTAAACAGGAATTGTTATACTTCCCATTTCCAAATACATACTTTATGTGGGAGAAGTGTGTGTGTGTGTTCCTTTCATGCTGCTTCTCCTTGCATCCCTTTCCAAAGAGACTTTAGTTCCTCCATCACCTGGTCTAAAAGCAGCTTTAAGAGAGTACTGTCTGTGAAGAGACAGGTCCTGCTTGCCAAAAATGGCAATCAATTTTTACAGAAGGGAACTGCATGACAGGGGTTCATACACAGCAATGACACCATGTGAAACACTTAACAGCAAAAATACTAACACTCAGCATCTCATGTGAATGGCTTCAGATTTCTTCATATATATTTGTATATATATGCACACACACACAGAGCTAGACAACATTTTACATGGCAAACTTCTTTAAAAACCAATAAACATTGTAAGCACAAGAGCAAGCTCTATTGTTTTCTTTTACTTGCAATAAAATCTCTATCTTCTTTTAATCCTAAAATAGTTGTCCCTGCAGCCTATCTTAAACTCTTCACTATCTTCAGCAACAGGCAAATAGACCCAAAACTGATAAAAGGCAGCTTTGCTGTTAGGAACAAAAGAAAAGGAATCCATCTACACTCTGTGAGCAAAGGCAAGATTTCCACTGACATAAATGGGAGAAAGACAGAGCTCCTGTGGAGCAGCACTTGCAAAATCACAAGATACATTCCAGAAATCATCTTCATATATATCCCAAATCCTATCTGATGTCGTGTAATATATTCCTTTAAATATACAACTTGATATATACAAAGACATGTATATACAAATACAATCTTTTTAAACACATGCACAAAATACACTTGAACTGTTTAAAATAGGGACATATACAAATTAATCTACAATTTAGGTTAGCCACTCACAGGTGAAAAGTACATATTCATTTTATTGAACTAATATTTGAGCATGAAACAAGCTATGGTTGGAGATACAGCTCACAGGCTTTGGTTAAATGGGCTAAAAATGATGAATTATGTTGCTCTCAGCATTTTCTCCGAGACAGACATTTATTTTAGAGTTCTGTATTGTTCCCCCAATGCAACTGAGAAGTCACAGCAAAGTCACTCTTCTGATCTCAGCAAAGTGCTGTGCATTCTTTCCATATGGGGTATCCAGTGTTTTAAAGGAAAGCAGAGGATATCATGCAGTCAAGTCAGCACTCAGTGCAAAGCTACCTGGTTCAATTTCTCCTCACTTAGACAATCAGTGAATTCAGGTCTTCAGTGGAACTTAAGAGCCTATTTCTATTTTGATATGCCTTCTACTGGGACAACACTCTTGTAAGAGGACTCTTAATTAGATCTTTACTCAATTACTATAATCTGCCCGATGTAGGAGCAGCAATTGAGATTTTAAGGATGCTGCAATATTCCAAGACAGACATTCCCACATGAATTAATTAATTTTACACTAAATTTTTAAACCTTCAACTGGCTGTGGAAAGCAGGGCCATCTCAGTCAGTCACACAGCAAAATTATTTTCCAAGGACTACTGCACAAGATGGTACAAATTCCAAAGGACTATACATTCTGTGACACACACAGAAAACAGCCCCACTAAAAGGAGAAAAATCTGCCTGCACAAAGTGCTGTGCGAATAAACTCCTGTGTGACAAACTGAGCCTTGCACAGCTCAGAAGGCGTCACTGTGACTTGCCAGGTCACAACCACACCACTGCCTTACATCTCATCACAGGAGTCTTTCAGGGGTGCAAGGAATGGCAGCCACTCCTTAGTGGAAAGAAAAAAACCCTTTTTCTGTGATCTGATAAGTGGTTGTGGGTTTATGCAAGGTTAAGGTAGAATTTTGGCTCAAAGCTAAAACACCGAAAGAATAAGCAATGAAAAATTTTTAATGAGTTGCTCAACTAATAATTTTGTATGCATCAATTGTGCAACTGAAGTTGTAACTCAATTAGTATTTAAAGTAATTAAGGATGAAAGAGTATCAAAAAAAGCTTAAAAGGCTCCCTTTGTAATTTACTGAAGTGGCTGATACTCTATCACTTCAAAAAAGGAGAATTAGTTATGTAACAAAGCAGCAAATGCCTGGTTTCCATTACAAAACTGTCCACTCAAAATTAATGAAAAATGCATGATCTAATAGATGAAAAAAAAAGCAGAAAAGCTCTCACAAGTACTTCCATTTCCTCAGTCAGCAGGCAATGAACTACATTAACTGGACCTTATGCCAAGCAAACAGACCTATGGATTTTATTGATAAATTTTTAGCACCACCACCCATCTCAGATTATGTGCATCACTGCCATTTCACATGTGCCAAACTTACCTAACTCATTCTTAAAAATACCTGGGAAATAATTGGAAGTCAAAGTTACTATCTTTAAACATTCATAATCCACATTCAATGACATCTGAATGCCAGTGAGGAATTTCTAACTTTTTTCTATCTTTCTGAAAATTTATATTACTTCATACAAATTAGCAAAGATTGTTTTTCTAACACAGACAAAGGACAATTATGGTATTTTAATAATATATGTATTACTGTGGTCTTAAACCAAACACAATGTCATGAAGATCTAAGTTTTGCAGTCCTTATTTCAGCTGTCTTTTGATGACTACACAGATCACTGTAGTTGGAGCTTCTTAAATATTTAATACAAGAACTCAGTGATATAAAGGCAAAAAAATAGTAAAAATAGAAAGTCCTATTAAAAGTAAAAGCTAAGAAATTTGATTAACCTTAAGAACTCTAATTTAATAACACAGCAGTTTAGTAAAGATGTTTTTAGTCATAAAACCACTTTACCCAATACATTGAAGATTTTGCTTGTGATAGCTAAACAAAATTTTCAAATAATTCCTATGCTGCAAAGGAAAATTACTTCAATTACCAATCCTTACTGGACTTGTGGTGTACATTGCAATGCTATTGATCAGTTTAAAATTTTGATGACTAAGATTTTAATTATGTTGTTCATATACTTACTACATACATACTACAATATCTACTGTTTCATTTCAAAATCCCTATATGATAGGAAAACACAAATACCCATTTTAAAATGGCAGGGATAAAACACAAAGACACAGATTACAGGAATTAAATATCTAAATGTCCTTAAAAATCTGGTTTAAATAACTTTAAAGTTTTGGTGAAGAGTGCAGGAAGTGTAAGGAATTTAGCTTGATACTTTATGAAATTTACAGAAATATTTAATGAATTATTCACCAGTGTTAATTGCTGGCATTTTTTTGGACAGAAATGCAGAAGAGACTTCATTTTACACATAGGGCTGTTCAGTACAGTTTTTAAGGGTTTGTGCATTTGTGTCCATCATCAATCTTTTATTCAATAAAACTTCTCACTAAGTGGAAAAACCAATGCATTACCTACATCAGTGAATCTCTAGCTGGTAGGGGAAAAAGTCTATAAGAATAGCAGGTACTAGCAGGTGTGAAAATATTTATGAGTCACCTCATTTTCTGTGTATGATAAGAGAGGATTTTCCCCCAACTTTTACTGATACTGTGAGTTCTTTCAAGTACCTTGTTTCCAATGGCCTTTTTTGGTGGGAAGTTAAAAGTCCTCACTTGCTGGTACTTATTCTGTAATTTATGATGCAAGCTTCTGAACTCGGCGTACCTTCGATAGACATTCCACTCATCATCCTTTATCCTGATATAAACCTGCAAAATACAGACAGGGAAGGGAATAATATAAAGACAAACAGGGCTGATGTGTGTCCTTCATTCCTTAAAGCCTCCTGGCTCAGCACCTTCATGTCAGGCACCATGTGAAGCTGCAGAATCCCACAGCCACAGATCCATGTCTGACTGCATTTGCTGTTACTGTTGTACAGGACATTAACCTCCTTCTCTCCCTTCTCCTCCTCTTTCTCTTCTTTTAATCAAGACAAACACAGCTTGCTCATTTTAACATGACTCTGGGGCAACCATGGTAGCACTTCTCGTTACCATGGTTTCCAGCATATTCTACTACTCAGTGACCAAAGGAAAAAATAATTTAATACCACTATGAAATTGATTTCTATGTCCTCAACACAGTTTTTCAACTTTGTAAATTAGCTTTGTAGCATCAGAATTGCAAAACCTAATTTTATCTGAAGTATGAAACTTAATTTACTTCCTAACAAAATTACATTGAAAACTAAACTAGAAATTTTATTGTTTGGAAAATAAACACAGTTCATTCTTTCTGCTTGTATAGGATATTAAGTATAATTTAACACAGCTGTAGTTTTTGTGATTCTGTTTTTGTTTGCTGCTCATTATTTCATGAGCCTATTACCAATTACATGCTAAATATTCGCTTTCTCTAGGAAAATGTCATGCAGAAGTGAAATATTCTTACAGAAAACTGAGATTTCACTCTTTCCTAGGGAATGATATAGTTTAAAAGAATGCTGAAAGAGCACAAGTCAAAAACTACAAACCAAGCATCAGAACTTCAGATCCAGAGTAACCTTTCCCTTTGCTCCTTCAATGGAATCTGTAGTTTATTCATTCTTGTGTGTTTGTGTGTTAATAATCTCAATATTTTACATCAGGAATCATGCTGGAACAGTACTGCTGACACTGCCTTGCCTTGCAGCTCCAAAACCCTGCAGTAATTTAGTAGTAAACTGTAGGGCAAATATCAGGAGAGGACTTACGTAAAACAGCAACACCAACCAATGATCACATAAAGATTGGGCAGTAACAACTGTATTTTTGTGGAAACTAGATAAAATTAAAATTTGGATTTTGACATAGCCAATTTCAACACTTAATTGCAGCTTTTCTGGGTGACTGAAGTAGGGTCCTTCTCCCTAAGATATTAGAAGTCCTCGGGAGAAAAAATTCAGTTTTTGTAAGGACTGGTGGTATTTCAGAGATTAATGTCTTCTCTCACAAAAGCTGCCCATGCTTTGGTCTTTGTGAAGTTCTCTCTTCAGACATCTAATTTCTCAAATTCACAGGAGGCTTCTTTGCAACAAAATACAATATATTATGCAGATACCATGCAAATTTTGTCAAATTAGAATATTTCAGTATAGAAAACATTCATATATTTTCTACAGGAAGACTATAATTCCAAAAGATGAATATTATAATTTCAAAGTTAGCACATCTAAATTTAAAATATTTAGAATATAGTGAATTACAAATGCATATGTAAACAAAAATTCGACTAGTTTGGATAACAGAATTCAGATACTGTAATGATGGAACCACAATAGTAACTCTGCAAGAAGTATTCAGATTTCTTTTTCACTTTGAAAACAAAGCCAGGATAATTACACACCTACAGGACCATCTGTTTTAACAACTGAGTACATCTTTGAAGGCAAATGAAGGAATATATAAAATGCAACTATTTTGCATCATTCTAATCAAATTTATTTAATGTAGTAAAAACTATATTAAATTCTTTATTCACTCAGCTCTAAGCCCTCTCCCTGCTTATTCCCACTTCAACTAATATATTGTTTGGAATTCTGTATACATTCCCAAGATTCATCTTTCAATTTCCCTTTGAGGGGCAGGGATGACCCAAAAGAAAAAAAAAAAACAACACAAAAACACTGAGTTATTTAATATGGAAATCCTAACTTAACTAAGCACTTATCTTTGCACATGTGATTATGTGATTTGGTGAATCCCGCACTTCAACATTACCTGTTAAGCTGTAACCCATACTTAACTAACTAAGGAATCCTGTATACTGTAATTGAAATTTTTCAGGACTGCAAAAACAATTTCTTAGATAAAACTACTGGAAAATCTGTTTTTCTATGTACATGATATTGATTTCATTTAGACAGCAATAAATGAAAATGCAACATTTGGAACCTTGTGCCATATTGAATTTATTGACAATCAACTATGATTATGACTACAACTATGACTATGAAATGTATACTAAAGCCCATGATGCAGCACACATTTAAACTTATATTGTCTCAGAGGGGAAAACTATTCCCAAACTAAGGGAATGCTACACACTTAATGCAAATTCAGTTGGGAAATCAAACTAAGTAAATACGAAATATAAAATTATTTGGATAAACTTATCCTAGTCTAGTCACTAAGTGTATATGGTTATCTTAGGACCATGTTAAAGAAAGTTGAAATGACTACTCTCAAGTTTATTCTCAGATCAATTTAAAAGACCAATTCTAAATCATTTCCTTTCTGATGCCTCTGTTTTCCTGATATCATTCAATTCCTAGCCTACTTAAATAATTTTCAGGGTAATGAAAATGTACAGATGAAATCAAAATCACTGCTAGAACATTTACTTGTAGACAAAAGATTTCATTTTAAAATTGTCTTGAATATAAAAAACTTAAGCAAGTAGTTTCTGTTTGTAATTTAGGAGCACTTTCCACTTGGGTCTCCCATGTAAAGATTGTCTGGCAACCTTTCTGTAGCTATGAGCTACATAAGCTAAGAAAAATTTCAGTTAGTAAGTATGTGTAATGAATTAGTCTGTTATTTTCTCATCACAAACATGTCTGAAGTCACAGATTTGGAGAGCAATAGCAGTAACAGTAGTAATTTAATAGTGCTTATCAGTGTACTACCTGCTAACTTAATATTACTGAAATGCTGAAAATCTTCAGAGAATCAATGTGAAAGCATGAGTTTAATCATTGTATGCTGAAATGAAAAATCCTGCTCCTATGGTACTGGATTTTGAGCCAAAAGTTACTTAACAGGTTAAGAATGTTTAAGCAGATCTGAGTCAAAAATGCTGTTTAGCAAGTCCTGGTAAGAGACTGGTACTAACTGACACAGTTCATCACCACTTACATATAAAAGCCTGAGGAAAATAAAGGACAAATGCCAAAATTCCAACTTGCTCCAGCTCCAGTGTACACAGACCAAATGCCTGTAATCAACTCCCGTCCTTCTGATCTGCAGAAGTCCCATGTGGGTGCTTCTCTTTTCTGATACAAAATATAGACTTGTATATTGAGGATTCACTTTTGTCTCTCTCCAGTACAGCTGGCAGCAAGAGATACTGAGATATTACAGAACCTTCTTCTGTTGCAATGACATCTATGGCTGAAAAATTCCAAATTAACCTTCAGGAAGGGTATCACCTAAACAAAGTTACTCCTGAATCTTGCAAAAGTTCCTCACACTTCCTTGAAGGACGGACTGAATACATGATGAAAAAACAACTCTAAGACAGAGAACTCTACTGATGAGAGCTCCACAAACACAAAAGTGCTGAAGTTGAAGTCCTTGTGAGTCCATGGCCCATTCCAGAGGGAAAGGAATAATGTTAAGGGAAGTTGAGCAGTGAAAACTCTACTAAACTACATATAAAAGTGGCACAAGATACAAAAGAAGTCAGGACATTTCAGCAGCAGAACACTTCAAAGGACACAGAAAACACTGAGAACGTCTGTGAAGAATCAGTCCTAGGCTGTAGAAGGTGATAGTTTTGAGCGTGGAAAGAAGTGGACAGCATAAAGAATGCAAGAGACTGATCTGCACTAAGGAAGCTGCTGTGACATTTACCAGCTAAGTAGGCATTGCAAGGGGATTTTTTTTGGAGAAAAACTATTACTTCTGAATTGCTGTAATTCTACTGCATTACTGTATTGCTAACTTCCTTTCCCTCACTAATAAAAAAGGGGTTTCTGGAGATCCCCTTGTTTGTTACATACTTTCAAATCAATATCCAAGAATGCAAAAACAAAAAGGAAAATTAGCAACTGGTTTGGTAGGGACAACTCAATCATCATGAACACAAAATCAGAACTTGCTAATTGGCACCACTATTTTTTGATGTTAACTCAGGTAAGCTTGACTGGTGAATGTTTTCCTCACATTTGTTTTTAAATAATACTACAAATCTTGGAGTACCATTAGTCAATACTTCTACACTTTGGACAGTAAAATCGTCTTAATTCTTTAAACTCTGGTTCTGCTTCAATGTACATCTCAATTATTCAGTTAAAGAGATTTTGATCAAAGTTTACAATTGAATGAAATAACTGTTTTCAGGGGATTGGAAACATCTTTTTTCCTGTTAGAAAAGCACAGTATAAAATGGGAGTAATGTATTTCAATCTACTTAGGTTTTATCAAAATCATGTATTTCTGCACTCAAAACAGAGAAGTAAAAAGTCTTAATGAAAAAAAAAAGAACCAGTTTCATTTTACTTCACTTCAGGACAATGAGATTCTGATAAGAATATAAATTCAAGCTCAATTCTCCAAAGTTACCTCTGAAGTGTGAGAAATGAATACAAATGCAAGTTATATTTTGAGACAGCTGCAGGCCTGCATTTATGGTTAAGTTCCCCCTTTGAAAATGATCCAATTTAAGAATTTTCTGCATAATGAAAAACAAATGGAACAATGAAACTTTTCAGCTGTGATAGGAGCAGCTTTTTGTGTGCCATAGACACATAACAGGAATTAGAGTGAATAAGCTTTTATTTCAATATGACCATTTTATCCACTTGCACAAAGACTACAACTACTTGAATATCATTTATGTTAGATCTTCAAGTTTCTGATATTTAGTTCATAAAATGAACAATATATGATACAACACATATCAAAGCTTGAACTTAAAAACAGCCAATATTGTTCCACTAAGGAGAAAAATGTCACACATTTTAGGGTTATCCATCCACTTGATTACAGACATGCAGAGTAATGATCACTGTGCTTCTGCAGTCACAGTTCTGCTTCTATTCACCAAAACAGCACTAAAGTGACTGGCCACTAGAGAACAAAGGCAGCCCTGCCTCCACTTTTGCTGCATGGCATCAATATTTTTTGTCTCTTTATATCCAAATCAAATCAGCACCCAAAAAAAAATCACTCAATAGCATAATATGCTCCTTTTGACAGTGAAATATGACTTATAAGAACCCAAGATAATTAACGTCGTTTCACAAACATGCACTTTGAACCATACAGTCATTGCAATGCATGACAATCACTGCAGAGAAAGAAGTTTCTGAAAAAAATAAAATAGGTAAAATGACAATAGTGCTGCCTTTTTTTCCCAATAGAATATTGTGGGTACTCAGGCAAGGGAAAGGAGGCTATCTCATCAATCAGTTTCTAAAATATGTAACATAACTAGTATTTATTTTAGATATTTATTGAATATAAATAATTTGCTTTTTTCTGCAGTAGTTATAAAATAATCTGAAAATAGAAATTCTACTTTTACTTTCCTAGGATTTTTTGCATCCAGCACTTCAAAACACAAATCAATGTAGTAAGCTGTAATTCTGTTTCCTTTAGAAAAAGAAATAATTACAAAAGTCTCCAAGGACTGATCTCATCGTTGTATACTTCCTCCATCACAGTTATTTAAAAATTTTTCTGCTTTATGCTTCCTGTTATGCTTCTTTGATACATCCTTGTGTCCTACTGCAGACAAAGTGAGCTATTCAACCTTTTTGGCTCATGCACTCTCAAATCACTCTGAGAATGCCATAAGCCACATCTTTCTTTCAAATTCTCCCAATCATTCCAGTTCATTTTCTTCTCTACTTGCCCTGAGCTGCACTGAAATGAATATGATTAGAAGACTATTTATTTCTCCTTTCTGCCTGCTTAGTGCTGCAGCTGCTGAAGTCATCCAATTCATCAAGTATCAGGAAAATAAAAAGCAACTTTAGGTTTAATTGTTTGGGCTTAGTTTGTTGCTTACCTTTCAACTCTTAATTGCCAGTCCCATTTCCAACCTTCGAGGAAACACCAGGGCCATGCTGGCTTCTGATTAAATTCAAGGTCAACAGGCCCAGTTGGCAGATCCTGGACTGTGCTTTCCCTGTTTCATCTCTCACTCAAGGTATTTTCTGGGCACTGTCCTCCTCAAACATTTTTGGGTATCAGATAATGTTCTCCTCCATCTCTTTTATGTTGTGTTTCTTTTAAAATTCTTCCCTCTTTATTGCAATGCCACTGAGGGGCTGAAGCGTGTCCAGAGAAAGGAACAGAGCTGGGGAAGGGCTGCAGCACCAGTCCTGTGGGGAGCAGCCCAGGGAGCGGGGGAAGGGCTCAGCCTGGAGCAAAGGACACTCAGAGGTGACCTCCTCACTCTGCAGAACTCCCTGACAGGAGGGGACAGCCAGGTGGAGTTGGGCTCTTCCCCAGGGAACAGGACAGGACAAGGGGAAATGGCCTCAGGCTGTGCCAGGGGAGGCTCACACTGAACACCAGGGAAAACTTGTCCAGTACAGGCTGCCCCCAGCAGAAGTGGAGTCACCACACCTGCAGGAACTTAAAAGTCACGAGAATGTGGCTTGCGGGGACATGGGTTAGTGGTGGCCTTGGCAGTGCTAGGGAACAGTTGGACTCCATGATCTCAGAGGCGTTTTTCAACCTAAATAATCCTGTGATAAAAGCCCTTTCATAGGAAAGTGTATCGTTTTCCTTCACAAAGGAACTGCAGAGGAAAACAGGTTTTAAAGCATCATTTAAAGTAATGCAAAAAGAAATATTACAAGTTAATATGTCAGTCAATACTAAACAGTAAGACTGAAGATAGTCAAAGGAATAAAAAAATTGTAAGAAATGTTTATTGATTATAGTCTTAGGGCGTCCTATTCATATGCAAATAGTAAGAGTCTTGTCTGATTAGCATATTAATCTTTAAACTTATTTGGTTTATAATGTAAAGTGTTCACTGCTCTGCAAACAAGGCGGATTTGCAAGAAGCCATTTAAATATTGATATCACTTTAGGAATCATAAAATCTCAGTTTCATTATCTTAAGTGTCAGGCCTTGGTAATTATAGCAACAAAAGGCATGACTAATGGCATTTGCTGTACACTTCACAGGAAAGTGGAATCCTTATGTATACAGAAAACAAGATACTCTACAGTTGAGAAATATGACAAAATAATATTGCTGCAATAATCCACTCGCTTCACACACTAAAGAAACTGCATCTATCACCATCTAGAGGTAAAATGAAAATGTAATTTTTTTTAATTTTTTTTTAACTCTGATCTTGATTCTGTCTGTATGCCCATGAATATATTAGACAAGACATTATTTTCTAATGGTAGGCTGACTGAGCAATGTCTGCCACACAAAAAAGATGGGCATTAAACTGCAGAGATCACAAATAGCAGCCATCAGAAAGCAATCTGGAGAAACTAGGTTGTTTCTCTTTAACTAGAGAAAACAGGTTGTTTGGAAGAGAAGACTTTTGCCACCATGACTTTAAAAAGTCACCTAATATTTAAATTGTCTGATTAACAGACTAGGCTTCCTTAAGAGTGACTTTGTACACAAAGCAAATTAATTTCTACATATATGGCCGTGTCCTGTAATGTTTAGAACTAATCAGTCTGCCCTCAGTAATAGCCATTAGAAACTCTGTAAGAGAATAAACCTCTGAACCGTCTTTTGGATAACTGCCTAATGTTCTTGCTGGAAGACATGGTTATGAGTGTCTAGTCTGAGCTCCTGTCACAGCCTGGATAATTTCATCCAGTGAAGTCTAAACAATCCTTATGATTTGTTGATTTGTAATAAAGACATCAATTCATCATCTAATTAATTTTTCTACTCAGGTGCAAAATTAATTGTACTAGTAATCTGTCAGTGCTAATGAATGGCAAGACAGGAGGAAGGAAATAAACCTAAACCTGAAGGAAAACAAACTTGAGCAAGTTCAAAGAGAGAGGATGTGCACTGAAAACATCTAGAATGAACTTGCCATGCACAGAAGATAAGCATTCACTGGAAGGAAAGCTATTTCATCATCATACCTAATATTTCCATTTTAGGACTAAATTAGTCATTATTAGCATAACATTACAAAGGCAACTCATGTTTTCTAAAGTGACCTCCAAGTTTCTTGCATCCTGCTCTTACAGCACAGCATACTCTTCTCAACAGTTCTGAAAATTCCTTGGAGAATTATGAAATGTATTTTATCCAGAATGCCTAAGTATAAACACAAGGTATAGTGGTATTTATTCTTCCAAAATATCACTATCCAGGGTTTTTCCTTAGAAGTCACATCTTTGTGTTTGGATTAAATTTTCTTCAATTTAATAAGCTCAATTATTTTCTAGACCTACAGAAATTTCCAGTATTACTCCCAATTATATATTGTGGAGAAAACCGCTGTCATGCACTTGTTTTGAAATTGCAAGGTAATAGTTTTAATGGATGCTCCCATTTGCATTTTGAAACAGTTAAAAATATCTCCATTTCCTTCATGATTTGAAAGATTGCTATTGTATTCCCCTCTCAGCTGACTTTCATGCAGGCTGAGAATTTCTAATATGCTCCTCCAGTGAAAAATCTTTTTTTTTTTCACTCATATTATTTGCAGTTAATTTATTTCTTTGGAGAGGAGTAGAAATGCACACAGATAAAGCAGAGATTATACATAGCATAATAGCACTTTCTATTTGTCTATCCTTTTCCTAACCATTTGTAACAACTTAATTTTTAAAAGGATTAAAGGAGGTCCAAAAACCATGTCAGATTACCTTCCTTAAAATCTGTGGTATGAGAACCAGAAGCTATTTATCAGTCATGTTTCAGCTATTTCACCTTCAAATTCCTGGTGCACTGCATGTGGAGATTAATGCTTCATTTTTTAAATAAGATCTGCTACTAGTATTTCATTTAAAAAAGACAGTCTATTCTCCACTAGGAACAGTCCAGAATGAGAATAACCCATAACAACTCCATGGTGAGCAGTGACTACAAAATATGCATTTTTCTGTTGCTATTTTATATTCTGAGAAGACAAGGTGAAAAAATCTTTTTAATTGAACTCAGTAATTGTACTGAAATGCACAACCAATTCTAAATAGCTTTTCCCCTAAAATTTACACACTCTAATTATTGTAACATCCACAGTTGAATGATACAGATCCACAGCTCTGTTAATTTTTAAGACAGTAACAGTGCTAAACTGGGGCACTGAATTATCTGCTGCTCACAACTGTCCCCTTGAACTCAGCCATTCAAACAGAGCATAAAATTTGGCTACATTTCCATAGCTTGTTTTGAAATCCTTAAGATTCATAACCAGTTAATTCAGCCAGTTAAACATTACTGCAGGAATGCAGTGTAACTCTACAAATACAGAGGTCTGATTGAAATTTCCACATCTAATAGGATTCATTATAAAATGCTGCTTGCTTTCAAAGTTCACAATCTTATTTCTGAGCTTGTCCAGAATCCTTAAACCTTGACAGAAATTAAAGAAACTATTTGATTGTTGAAACTATGTGACAAGTATGCTGGTGCTGGAAACTTTTCCTACTATATTTACTGAAGAGCAACATCCGGGTTTTTCTAAGGATGAAAAATGCAGTGAACATCCGAAACAGATGTTCACACAACACAAAAATCAATATTTTGAAATGCCCTTCAAAACAGCATTACAAATCTACATTAAATTAAAAAACATAAAATTAAATTTTTAAAAGCAAGCACAATAATAAAAATCCTGAAGTAGTCTATTCTTATCCTGTCCAGGTCAGGTCCTACTGATATACAAATACACGTCATAAATTTATTTACCTGATGTAAGAAGCACAACTGCAAAATTGGCATTGATTTCAAAGAGTTACAGCAACCCATATTTATTTCTCCCAATTCTTATATTCTTCAAAAGCTTTTTTAAAAAAAGTCCATGAAAACAGATAACAGACACTGTGGAACTGATAGGTTCATAATTTTCCAAACTACTTGAGATGCTCTGCAATTGTTTCCAACCTCTTCTGGCCATTTTCAAGGCAAGTGATATGTACACAGTAGTTTCTTTTCTGTTACAAAATACCTCTTTATAAGCAAAAAGGGACAGAAGAGGCACAACAATTCTAAAGTGCATCAGCAGTAAGTGTGACAGAGCAAGTCTCCCCTGGCATAGTCCTGCTCTCTCCATCAAGTGAAGCACTCTGGAGACACACAATTCCAAATCAGCAAAGGTTAACAAGGTGGCTCATCAGAGGAGGGGAGAGAAGGACAATCTCTTTAGTTTTCTAACAGAAAATGTAGGAGACATCAAGCCATCTCAGAAATACACTCACATGAACTACCTTTGGAAAAGCAATGGCCAAGGCTCATGCCCTTTTGTAGTGCCCTCATTTAGTAGCAACATCTTACCTTGATAATATCACATGTACGATCTGATTTCCAGTCAGGTTAAGCACCTGAGGGCTAATTTCTAATTAGCTTTAAGTAGAGTCATAAGTATTTAGCATATCTAAAAAGTCATGCTTAACCAAACCAAAATTTCAAACTTTCCCTGTTCCAGCTGGCACACTTCAGCCTTCTCCAAAGTTCATATGATACTTTTTTCTCAGCATTAACCAGCACAACAAAGAGTCAATTTTTACATCTGTACACTCAAGGTCTCCCAGAGAAATGTGAACTCCAAAAGGTACTGGTAATAATCTCACTCACCACAACATTCTGCAATATTACTATTTTCCTTTATATTGATATACCACAAGTCCTTTCTCATGTAGTTGATACGAAGAGTTATATATGCATTTTAATTTTCTGCCACTGGAGTAATAAATGGTAAGCCAGTAAAAATAATGTTTATTATGAATAAAAGGCCTCTCAGAAATGAGCTCGATCATTTATCCTAACTGGATTCCCAGTCTGGGTCTGTTTAGGATATACTGGTAGACTGTAAATATCTTTTACCACAATTTCAACACTTAATCAAACTCTCTGTGAACAGGAACACACGTTTTGGCAGAATTTTAATAAGATAAATACACAGTGCTGTCATTGAAGCTGTTCTGAAGTTTTCTCAATTAATGCTTTCCAGGTCACCATAAAATGCAAAATATATATTCAGCAAGCAGGTGACTATATAATTAATCAGAGAGGTGGCACTCACTTCAAATGTTTCATCACAGTAGTATAAGTCTCTTTGGGAAAATACTTCTTTTTGCAGAAGGACAGTGGCACTCTGTTACTGAGACAAAAAACTGGTAGGAATGATATTCATGTATTCTTCCATAAGGAAAGAGCTCAACAGGTGCCATGGTCAAAGTTTAACAAGAATTATAGAAGTTTTATGTCACTTCTACAGCTAATTCTTGCTTGCTTTTTCTCTTAACTATTAAAAGACTAAGTTCAAGCGTTCACTGGAAAAATTCTGTAATATCCTGTGCTGTTCTGTAACTGAAGACAAACTAGTCTGACTCCATTCTATGTTCCAGACAGCTATATTTAACTTTTCACATTAGAAAAAAACCTATAAACTGATAGTGTGAAAAGATATTTAATGGAATATATTCAGAAGAACTTGTACATTTTTCAAATATACAAATAAACAGAATTGTGCACACCTGAATGCCCAACATTACAAATTTATACTGCAGACATAAAAATCTAATAAAACTCTCAAAATTGTCATTTTTAGATTCAGAACTTTCAATCTTTTGGAAATATTTTGCTTCCTTTTTTCCTGTTCTCAAGAGGCTTAGCCTTCAATTACAAGTTCTTTTCCATTTAAGACAAGTGAAATCTCTCACCTCACTTCTAAATTTTTGGGTAAAGATTTTTGGGTAAAGTTCTGAACCTCTCACTAACTGGGAAGCTTGATTTACATCAATATTTTTCCTTTTGACTGTGCAGAACACCTACAATATATGTGAATTCTGCATACTTTGCAGGCTTTCACAATCCCACATGTACAGTGATGTTTAGTCACACTGCATGACAAATACCGAACTCTTTAGTAACCTCATTTGATACCAAGTTACAAGTGAAATTAAAAATGCATTAAATTCTTAAAAAAATTCACAGAATGGGTAAGGTAATGTGGAAGGGACCACAGTGGGCCATCAGGTGCATCCTCCCTGCTCAAGCAGTATGAAAAGCAACACAGAGCAACTTAGGAATTAAGCAGTAGAAACCAGAGCTCTTCCAGTGGATATGGAACTGCTACATCATTAGAGTAACAGGTGGAGAGATTGATGCTTTTAAGAATTTCTGTGTTAGCAGACTTGTGTCTGGGTTTGAGAATGTGTAGCCAGTAACAGCAGGGAGGAGAAATATGTGAAAGCCAGAAAGACAACAACAATGACGCTTGTCAACAAGTAAGATTCTCACACACCTGTGCATCTCAATTTGATTGATTATTCAATGCTTTTGAACAAATTACTAACTGTTCCCATCCTGGTGGCTTTTCTTTCCATTACCTCAAGTCTTATTTTTCATTGTCTTTTACTGGCCAAAAGGTGGGTGTTTTCCTGTATTTTTCAACTACCTGCCAACACTTCATAAATTATTCAAAATTCTACAAAAAATCATCATTCAGAGTGAGAGGAATGTTAACAAGCTTCAGCAATCTTGTTCAGAACTAAGTACATGTGGCTGAAACAAAAGTGGAGAAATTTTGCAGCTGCTAACAATCCACAAATAGAAAAATACAAACAGCCTAGGACAGCACATTAGAGAGTGTTTGGAGTTCACTCTGCCATTCTACGCATGGAGGGTGTCACTACTCTGAAACCAAGAATCCAGGAATCAAGGAATAGTATAAAATGTCAATGTTTCAACTACAAGTCAGGCCAGAGCACAAATCCCTAAATTCAGACATGCCTGAGGCAGAACACAATGTGAGCAGGTTCAATAACACACAGTGAAGAATTGTTTCATTATTCAAGATGTTTTCAAGTGAGCTCCTACAGTAAACCACATCTGTCTGTCTGTCAAGCAATGTTTCTGGTCATTCTTATTCCCAAAGTTAAAGTAAAACATGTATATTCATTTTGAAGAATGTGTTAATGATTAATATTGAATTGTTACACTCCCTGACCAATAGAGTCATCTTAGTATGCTTTTAAAGTATTAAACTACTGAAAGACAACCCTTAAAATATGCTATTTGAATAATCAACACAATCCTGTGGATGAATATATATGAAGTTACTGCTGCTCCTCATTAACTGACTCTAAAGAAATTATATGAAGAGCTTTAGATTACTAAAATGTGCTATTTCACTCAGAAACTTATGCACAAAATCCCTGTTAAGCTGGCTCACTTACCTGATAAACATGGAATGCATTGGCAGCTTTTCCACGAAGAAAGACTGAGGGAATCCAAACATTAATAAGAGCACGATTTGATCTGAAGAGGAGAGATTAAAAATAGGGAATCATATTTATGTAGAAAAATTGTAAAGCAACTACATGCAAAGATTTAGGTAATGATCAAAGTTATCAACAAAGCAACTTAACATTTCAAATTAAGTAACATAAAAATTGGAGTTCTGCCTGAACTTTTTATATGCTCTGAATCTAAAAATGTTCCCTAAAATTAACCCAACTGAAACAACTCCTTCTGCAGGTTTTCTGGGGTTTGGGGTTTTTTTTCACAGCATGCATTTGACAACATTTGATTATACACATGAAGCAAAAATTATTCACTTCAACAAATTCAACATTTTCAGCAAGAAACCTCAGGTAAAGTTCATTAAATAACAGAAGAGCAGTGTACAATTATGCAGAAGCCATTTCCATCAACTCTTTGTTATCCATCTCCAGATTTCTATGATTCAAACACATCAGCTACATTTTCAACTCCTCATCCACAAAAGCAAGATTCATTAGTTTGACTACAAAAGGCAAAATTCCAAATCACAACACTCTAGAATGGAGTGGGATGTTTGTGGGGGTTTTGGGGTTTTTTGTAAGCATTGATTAGGAGTTATTCCATAAAAATGAAGTAGTCCATCACATGATGAACAGCAACCAGCACTCATCAAACCCAAAGCACTAAAACCAGTAACTTCTTGGTGCTTTGGCAGAATAGTAAAACACAGGGCACTTAAAAAACACTCCAAGGCAATCTTCCTAAATCTAAACTCTTTGAGCTCAGCATTATTAACTGCACTGGGGCATGGACTGTAGAGTTCTCCACACTTTTTAACAATGGAACACCACAGCTAAGAATGCAGTTATTGGAAATAATTTGGGAAAAGGAAATTATTGAATCCGTTTACTTATTCTCCTTTCCCAGAGAGAGTATGAAGAGAAAAATTTATGAATTATGAAACTTACATTTCAAAATCTGACAAACTCTGATCTTCAGATGTTTGACTCAAATCTCCAGGCACCTACATTAACAAACCAGAAATCATTTCCATACAGAGGCTGTTATGTTTTCAATTAAGAAAGCATAATATTATAAGGAAATTACAAATCAACATTCAATTTTATAAATGCTAATAAAAACTACTGACAAGCAATAAAAGAAAATCCTGCAAGAGGATTGTGAACGTATCACCCTTCTGAGTCCTTTATATCCGTATTTGCTACAGTTTTGTAAAGAAACAAGTTGGGGTTTGTAAAAGCATGTAATTTTGAAAGAGATAGAAAATGCAGAAAACAGTATCATTATTAGGGCTTTATGAGCAGAGGATGCTAAAGCAAAATACTCTGTGTGTATAATCAACTAATGGGAAAATGCAAAGCACATAAAACCTACTGATCACTTTCTTTGACAACCAATATTCTATTAAGGGAAGGACACGTGAGCATTTTATTTCAGCTGTGCTCTTACAAAACATTACATAAATACAGAAGTTCATAACGATGCAATACCTGCAGAATCAAAGGAAGTAGCAGTTGTTAGAAAACCAGATTGCAAGAGCATTTACAACTGAAACAGAAATAGCTTTTTACCTTTATAGCTAGAATAAACATAAAAGGGTATCATCTTTCCTTTAAAAGGAAAATGTAAAATGTAAAGCATAATTAGAATAGTTAAGAGCAAAGGAATTGTGCAAAGCCAATTCTTCACAGATCTGTTATTTTGTACAAGCTAATAGATATTTCATCATGAGTAACAAGTTTCAGGCTATTCCAGAGGGAAATTCTACAGTGCAATAACCAAACACTCACTGGCCCTCTCAGATCAATTAGTTCTTGTCTCATCTGGAAGACCAGAGCTTCCTTGGCCATCAGAGCACGGTGCAGCCTCTCATTGAATTCAATCAGCTCCCCATGCATTTCAGCCACCTGAAAAGCAAAGCCAAGGCATAATTGTTTTCTGAATAGGAAAAAAAAATCCCACTATGTAATTTCTTACATGTATATCAATTTCTTTTTACCATACTCTCCAAGGACTGCTAATGCATTAGTTTGAACTAATATATTAAGAACAGACATTGCAATAATTTTGACTTGTGTCTTGAAATGTAGTTTTGATAGTGAATCGAACATGACAAAATAAAAGTTCATGTCAAATTTTATTCCTATCACTCGAAATCATATGATAACTGATTCTAATGAAACACTCATTGACTTATGTTGTCAATTTAATTGTTTGATGAACATAGCACTCAACAGGTACAAACTAATCACAGTATTTTTAACTGGGAGTACTGCAAAATGCACAAACTGCATTAAACTTTGTCAATAATTCATAAGTGATGCATTCTTCACTGTCAGTTGGGAGTTTTAATAGGATTGGAGCTAGAAGTCAATCACTCCAGGCAAATCTGTGAGAGGAGTCTAAATATCAGTCAGGCTGTGGCACAGGTTGTGCTCCCAGGTAAACAGAGTGGCCTCTTTGGACACCAAGTGTGGCTGTGGTTGTGCTCTGCATTTTAAATCGAGAGTAGCAAATGATGCAGGATGTTCTGAGAGTGCCAGGGACTGGGGCAGTGAGGAGGACAGGAAGTTCCAGCAGCCAGAAGAACACAGTGGGCACTGCTGGGCCCCTCCCAGCAGCATGGTTAAAGCTGTTCCTCGGTTACAGCACTTCTTGGAATGCCTCCTCCTGCTCACAGCCCCATCCAGAGCTGGGGAACAGCACAGGCAGCATGAAAGCACAGCTGAACCACATGAATTTCAATCCAGGCACCTCAACAATAGCACAGGGCCTTGAACCACTGCCAAATCTCTTCAGAGTTCATAGTTTCCCTTCTGGGAGCGGTTCATTACTATCTGTGAATTCCACTATTTCCTTTTCTTGAATTACTCTGCCTTCTCCCTCTTCCCCAGGGAAGTTCCCCAAAAGAAAGCAGTTGAATTCAGTTTAATTTAGTGCCTGCTTTTAATTTTTTGCTTTGTTCCACACAAACCTGCATTCTTCACAGAATCTAAGCAAACAGAAAAACACAGCTTCAATTTGACAAGCCAGAATCTGACATCACTGATTATAAATAAAAAATAAAAATAATTTTCTTGAGGTGAACTTCAATTGTTCTTTGCAAATTTCTTTTTATGTAAGAGGGAGTCCCTCAAATCCAGTAATTCATCACTGTAACGTATATGCAAGAAAGAGCTAAACTACAAAAAACCAATACTATAATACTATTAACTCTAGATAAATAATTTTACATACTAACTTAACCACTAATTCCAATTTAAAGTGGATGGTGCAACATTTAAGAATACCAGGTTAATATTAACAGGTCAGAACTTCCTTGCATTTCAGGTACAGCAGAGATGTAGCACACAACCAGTTGCAAATTCACATAGAAAAGCTGCAATACTGCTGGTTATCAGAAGCAATATCAAAATTTGAGTGGATACAAATCTCAGTAATTTGCATATTTGAAAGCATAATTGATTTTCAGGGTCTGTCTATCAGAAGAACAAAATCCAGACTGATAAGTGACTATTTTGTCTGTCTTTCTGATTTGATGCCCTTGAAATAACTTTCTACTTGCAGACTCAATTAATATGCAAACTCAACAACTCTCTCAAAACACTACAAGTAATGCAAAAACTTTTAAGTATCCCTAGCAAAGTAAAATAATAAAAAGGCTATTTAACAATAAATAAAACACCAAATCACCTGTTCTATATTATCAAAAGGAAAACTGGTAGATAACACTTATTAGCAATTAACTTCAATACTTTTCCTTGTCAAAGAAAAATGCTTTACCATCACAGCAAATGAAAAGGA
>VWYI01037938.1:308-30782 GCA_013399455.1 Anthoscopus minutus | reverse complement strand
TTTCAGACCCACCCTTCTTGCTGGCTTTCACTCTTCTTCCCATAGTTTCAATTCCAAGGACTCATTTTACTGACAAGGAGGTAATGAGCTATTGAAATGAAACAGTGCTGCTGTGTAGCTGGTTGGGGAGATCATTGTTGAGCAGTGTAACATGCTCTTATCCTTTGTCCCAGAGGACTGAGAAAATGTTTTGTGAGGCAATCCCATTTACTGCTGATGCCAATGCCAGGAAATGAACAATCTGTGTTAGCTTTTGACTTTTAAAAACAATGGGCTGCATGCTATGCCCTCTGAAGTTACCAGGAGTCTCGTTCTTTCTTTGTTTTCAAAGGGCATGGGGTCAGGCTCAACACTAGGAGTTTATTTTGCTTTGTTTTTACACTTAATAAGAAATAAAAGTTAAAAGCAGGTGTAGTTGTGACTATGAGTAGTTGGTCTGTACAGTGAAAGAAGAATGATTTTTAAAGAAATGACGATCAACTACTAATTAATCAACTACTAAAAATATAGAATTTTTTATCTCACACGCCCTAGTTTATGGTTTATATAATTGGCCTCTGCATTATATAATTTAGATACACAACAGTTCTGTTATGAAGTTCTTTTATGCTTTTAAGGAGTAATTTCCAACATACATATATGTATTGCTGATCATTCGTTTGTATAGCAGTACTGTACAATCTTTCATGTAAATACTGAGTAGGCTTCTAACACCTTTCCTCAATTTTCCTTCTCCCCATGTGAAACCTCTGTCTGAGGACCATGCATAACCCACAGGATATTTGTGTATGGAGTATAATCACAGGCTTCTGCTGTCACCTAGGCTCTGAAGAAACTTCCACCCAAATCCAATCACTAATATTTGTAAAACATTAGTTACTCTCAAAAGATGTTTATGTACTACAGCAATGTTACTTTCTTTAGTTTAGGGGCAAGAAATTAAATTTTAAAGGAACATAATTGACTTATTCATGACTGCATGGACCTAAGGACTGCCTTCCATGAGGTTATGTCCCATTCCTTTAGGGAGAGAACTAGATACCCTTTACACTGTGCATATCTGTGTCAATTTATGTTTGTGTTCAATGACGACAAACTCTAACTGTGATATGGCTGATTTATGGGAAGGACTGGATTGCAGAGACTCTGTCCATAGGGACGAGAACCTCTTCAGCCATTTAGATGATGGCAGCACTGAGGCTGAGCACAGAGATGCAGCTGTGTACCTTTGGTGCAGATGGCACAACTACCTGCTAGGGTTTGGACTGTGCCTGCCACACAACTCACGTGTTTGTTACAGAACATAATGTCCTGAGGCTACAGGAAATGGATGGGTCTAACTGGCAGTAGGCTCTCCTTCAAGCAGCTTTCTTATGTATGAAAACATATATAACAATTTAATAGTCTAACATCATTCTTTGTATCTTTCAACACCTTTATTGCAACCCAGAGGGGAGATGGAGTAAACTCTCATCAAGTTTGCAGATGACGCTGAATGGGGGGTGCCATTTGATGCACTTCAGGGCAGGGCTGCCAACCAGACTAACCTAGATAGGCTGGAGGAATAACTCAACCATGATCTAAGTCCCGCACCTGGGAAGGAATAACCCTGGCAATGATATGGTCTGGGTGCTGGCTAGCTGCAGAGTAGCTAGTCAAGAAGGACCTGGGAATCATAAGGGGCAGTCAGGATGAGCCAGCAATCTGCCTGGTATCATGGAAAGCCAACAGCATTCTGGGCTGTTTCAGCAGAAGCACAGCCAGGAAAGTGATAGTCTCCCTTCACTCAATACTTGTTGGACAACATCTGAAATCCTGTGTACAGATTTGGACTCCCCGATACAAGAAAACCATGTTGGAGCACATGGTAAAGGCCTACCAAGATCAAGATGTTCTAGGATTTAGAGCACTTGTCTGGTTGTGAGAGAGTAATGAAAATGGGGATTGTTCAGCCTGGAGAAAAAACAGCTTTTGATACATCTAACTAGCAGCCTGCCTGTATATACAAGGAGGTGGCTCCAGGATCTTCACTGCAGTGCATGGTGGAAGGATGACAGACAATGGGTATAAACTGAGATAAGAAATGTTCAGGGTGAATATAAGGAAAAACATTTCTCTGTGTCAGACAGAAAAACAGCTTAACAGAGAGACAGAGCAGTCCCCATCCTTGGAGCTTTTCAAGACCTAACTGGATAAACTCCAGAGTAACCTTGGTCTTAATTTACAGGTAGCCTGCCTGAGAAGGAGGTAGAATGAGAGACATGAGGCTATGTCCAGCTTGAATTATCCTACAGTCTTATGGAACAGAGCTATCAGTAAAAGATTTTGTCTGAAAAAACAAGTATTTCCAAGTCAGGAACCTCAGAAAGGAGCGTAAGTGCATACAAAAATCTTACAGCAGGCATATTACACGTCTTGCACAGAGCAGTTACTTCCTTTATGCAACAGTCTTTGCATTGTTCCTATCTTTAATTATTTTATTTTCATTTTTATTAAAATTTCTTTTAATTTCTTTCTTTTTCACCAGTCACCACGGACACAAGGAGTGAGACAGAAGGAGTATGGACCGCCATATTGCTTATAATGGCTTTTGGATGTACTGCAGGGCACACAAAAGTACTTCTGTTTATGGAGAGACATTCTGACCTCTGCCCCACTACAAAAACATTTGCTTCCATCACATGGATGAAGTAATTGAGGTATTTCTATCTAGTATTTCACAGTCAGAAGTGTGTGAGTGTGCACAATGTGACACACCACACTGAGTCTGACACACTGAGAGGTATCTGAGATGCAACTGAGTTATTATGCAGGCATGTACCATCTGTGCCATAAAAGAGAAGGCCTGCATATGGCTATTTATCCATGTTCTATTAACCAGGCCTGGAAGAGGCCTGGAAATCTTGGCCAAATTGCTGTATTTATCTTTTTCCATTTGGATAATAAAATAGAAAAACTGACACAAAGAAAAAGAGGATGGAGCAATGCAGATGTAGGGTATCCCTAGAACAAGTGTGCGAGATCATCTCTTTCCATGATAGCCCTTACAATTTTAAAACACACTACTTCTGCTTCCCATACTGAAGAAGGGTAACCACTGTCTTATTTAAGGGTAAAAGCAAGTCATAGAACTACAGATTTCATTTTCTGTTCTTTTTAGTTCTGGAATGGAACAACAGCAGGGATGAATTGAACCCATGTTGGTGGGATATTCCTATTTGAAACACAGTCTCAGTACTATTTCCTGTCCTGGCTTTCCTGCATCAACTTCTGCTGCCTGCTGCCAGATGTCTTCTTCTGTTTGAAGTAGCTGCTGCTCTTCAGAGCTGGTGGAAAGCATCACTGTAGAGCAGATTGATTTCCAGGTCCCAGAGCAGACCCAGCATCTTATGCTTAAAAGGCTTTCTTGGGCTCTCAGCACAGCATTCTCCCACAGGGAGGTTGGTTCAAAAAGTGAAAAGGGCAGTGATAAAGCTTATGAGTGGTTTGCAGCTTGTTTTCTTTATTCAGGTCTTGCTTACACTCTGACTCTCAGAAGCCTTTATAATGGTTTTCAATCAGAAGCCTCATCTCACCAGAAGAACCAATGAAATAAAATAGGAGCAAAATGTGAAAGCAAGGAAGTTCTCACTGAGTTCTCTAAAATCCTTTGAACTTATCTATGCATGGAGTTCCATGCTGATCTAACAAAACTCAATTGGGGTTGCATCAATTTAATTAAATCACTGTGAAAGCTGTGTAATCTAACCCTTTGTTTTGGTTAATACCTATGCAACTCAAACATCTGAGCAACAGCTACATAAAGAGCTCAAAGACATTAAAAAACCCTCAAGCTCCAGTGCACTAATCTCAGTTTCAATTAAAGCCTAAGAAAGTATGAACTTCATGACCTATACTTCCCTGTTTAGCAAAGAGAATCAGAGAAAGTAGTGGGTGTTCTTAAATTAAAGATAATATTGACTGCTAGAGAAAGGCTAAACCAAATCACCTAACTTTCAGGTCTTCTTCCTTCATAAAGTAGCACTAAATGGCAAAATCTTTATCTATCTATCTGTCTGTCTGTCTATCTATCTGTATTGCAAGACACCTTTAAGAACAGAAGGAAAGAGTCTCCTTGACAATATAGTATGAGTCCCTTTAGGATTTTCCAGCACTTCATTTTAGAAATCTGGAATAATTTATTCATACAGAGTGGTCCATTTCAGAAATTTCCAGAGAAATTAACCCACTATTACTCACATTGTACATCCCTAGGGAGCAGTTTGGTCGATGCTTTTGTGTATTGTGACTCCTGCCATGCCCAACAGTGCCAGACTCGTGTAGGCCATCAAAGCTTTCTGAATAATCAGCAAAAAGGGATTGCTTTCTAATTTTGCCAGTTGGCAGCTGACAATGGCTCTAATGGTAAGTTGGCCACTCGTCTCCGTTTCATTTTCCTCTGAGAATACAGGAAGGGAAAGCTTAAAGAGCCCATGAACACTAAATTAGCTGAGGTGGAGGTTATCTGTTGATTGCAGCAAAAACAAACTGAATATGAGCATGGTTAACTCACTAAAAATCAACAAATGATGGCTTCTGTTGATCTGCTATGTACATGAGGAGGGGGATCAGGAGCCTTTCTCTCTTACTCTCTTAAATACAGACTAATCAGAAACCCTTTTTGTGCTCCCTTGAGAATAAAAGTGGGACTAGGAACTGGAGTATCTGGGACTGGCTCCAGCAAGATTATATATTGCCCTCCTTCACAGTTCTGTAGCTGTTGCTTCATCTGAACAAGCCCCAGCTGGGCTAGAAGCACACTGACCATCTCATCTCATTGAAAGTTGATTCCTGCTGTGGTTGGGGGCATTTCTCCTTAGCTTGCCACTGCCTTCTGCTGCTGCGGCCCAAGTTGGAGGAGGCCAGCAGTCTGAAGAGATAGCTTTGCACCACACTAAACACAGAGCTGGGCAGTTAGCGGGGCAGTGGATGAATAATTCCCTCCTGGTCCAGCTGTGCTCCCACTGCAAACAGTGGCACCAGCTACAGCAGTAATGGACTCCTCCACAACACGCAGTGCTTTCTCTGTTAACCCAGCAGTTTGCAAGACAACATGGAATTCTTCAAAGCCTTATTCAATAATCTTAATCACTGTTAATTCTGTTGCTTTCAAGTTCACTAAGTTTTTGAATCTTTCCTTATGGCAACAATTTTTGCTTGGTCACATCTGTGATATCTTTTAAGGTATGATGGAGTTATTGAAGAATAAGTGTAGTCAGAACTGGCCTCTGTTCCCATTATTTTGTTCTGACACACATCAGTTAACAAAGTTTGTGCTGTTTCCTGGCCCAGAACTCTTCTTCTAGCCTTGTTTTCATTGTAGTTATGAGACATGATATATGTATCAAAGTACCCTTGTTTCCACCAAAACCTTTATATTTTTTTCTCTTGCCAAATAAACATTTCTTCAGTGTGTAACACCACTAATGCTCCAGTAACTTTAATTACTTGCACATTGCAAGCACTAACACTTTTTGTTCTCTGGTTAACACATACACTCCCCTTAAAGCTTTTGCACATATATGCAAGCTGGCACACATGCAGACCTACATTGTCCTTCCAGCGGAAATAAATTATCTCTGTTCAGACAATTTTTCTATGTTTACTGAACAGACATCTTTAGGCTCAGTTATTACAAGGCTCCATGATTTCTTTGTTACAGAATGGTAGGGCTGGCAGAGACTTAGGTAAGCCTCATTAAGCAACCCTTGCAGTATGCATAATCATTGTGATGGAAGTTATAGGAGTGTTTATGATATTCTTATATGAATCAATTAAAAATGTGACTCAAAATGACTCACCATGGCTCTGCAGCATTCACTTCCCATCTGTCTGACCTTTGTTCACTGCACAGCCATGCTGGGTTTCCTTCCCACAAAATTTTGAACCTGGTATATAACTGACAAGAATTTCATATGACTTAGATCCATCACAAAGTGAGAGTGTGCTTTAGGCTGCAAGGTATGTTACTGTGCTTTCCAAAACACACTCACAAATCATCTCTCCAAACCATGCAGAATATTATCCCTAGAAGTACTAGCATTAGTTATTCATCAAAACAGCTACCACCGAAAGGTTATGTGTCTTCACAGCTCACTGGCTTTATCTACTGATAGAGAAGTATCTCACACAAAGCTCCTCTGCCATCCTGCCCATATTGTGTGTATGTATCATTGCACACAATAAAGTTTTCAAACACTCTATGGAGTTGTCACCTTTGTCTCTGGATGAACAAGGCCATGTTCTTAGTCACAACTAGAGATGGTGGGAGGGGCAGTGCTGCCATTCATTATGAATCCCTTCCCCCAGTGACCATCAAGGAAACTCATGGCCTATGCAAGCAGCATGGCACGCTGTTTTCATTGGGAGCCAATTTTTCTTTCACTCCTTTTCCTTCGCTATCTGGAATGTGAGGAATGGTGACCCACTGAGGAGGCAAATAAAGCCAGATCCAGCTGAGCAAGGTCAAATCAAGTTATTTGGGCTATGACTAAGGGCTTGAAGAACAAGCAGAAATGCGTCGCTGACTGCACTTGCACTACACAGCAGGACCATGGCAGGAAGCTCGAAAGAGAGTCTATCTGCTGCCAGTGTAATAATTAATTCCCTAAACTGACTGTAATTCTGAGACAGTTGAGTAAGCATCTTAATATTTCCTATTGAAAGCAGAACAAATTACCCAATAACTTCTATAAGAAGTTTTACCATTTCCAGAGCTTTTAAGGTACAAAAAATAAATATCACCACAGAATGGTAGAAAAACAAAACAAAACACATGGGAATATTTTATACCTCCATAACACTGGTAATAATTATTACTTCATTGATAATCCACAATCCTACATTCAATAACACCACTTGCCTTATAAATTAGGTAAAAATTCATAGAGAATAACCTACCACCATTATAAAAATTTCTACTTTTAAATAAAAGGGACTCCTAGCTTAAGTAATGACTATGAACACTCCATAATTATCATCATTTTGAGAATGCATTAGCTTAACATTTTTAATATCATCCCTTCACATTCTGACAGTCACAGTCTCTATATGCACAGCAATAATGGTGAGGATGTTACAGTCCTACCTCCCACTTTAGGAGAAATAGAAAATATTCAGATTCCATTCTGCTAGGAGCCAAGTGCCACATTTAAAAATAATATTGGCTAAAAATAAATTTAAAAAAAACAACTTGGAAAAAACAAAAATACTTTTTCATTTGTATGATTTCCTTCATCTGTTTTTTAGCACAGTCCCCATATGCAGTTGTTCCTGCATAAATGAGGGATTGGCCAGGGGATGGACAAGATGCCAGTGACAGAGATACCAGGAATTGTTTATATGAGCACTGCTGCTGGGAAAATATATGTGCAACTACAGAAAAATTCAAATGGTATTATTTATATGTGAACTGGAGCTTTTGAAATAAAGTGGCTACAGAACACATATTGCTCATCTCTTCTCTCACCAGTATAACAGCAATACTTATTTCTCAAACAGTAATTCCACGTTAAGATAGGCAGCACCTTGGGCTTTGCTCACAAAACAAAGGCGAAAACAAGTTGACTTGAAGGTCATACGTTTTCATCTGCACTGAACATTGCACGAGAAAGTCAGTAGTAATACAATGTATTTCCAACAGGCTGAACATTTCCTGGCTCCCTGAGAAAGAAGCACTCTGAAAATATCAAAAATACTAACAGTGAAAAATAGCATTTTCACTGTTAGTATGTGTTGTAGCTATCAACCAAAGAAGAAACTGCCTGCCTGTTGTGTTATCAGTATATGTCTGTGTAGCTGTGCTGCTTCCTTATTGCTGCTCCTGCAGATTTCATCATTGCTTTCAAGTGTATGATTAAAAATGCATTATATTGGGGCTGCAAATTAGTCATTAAGTTTGAACTGCAGTCAGACAACCCCTCCTAGTTTACAGTCACCTAACAGCTCATTCTGCCAGGTATTTATTTCTTATATCATTGAAGCTGTCTTTCAATGTCATCTAGGAACGCCTTCAGAAAAAAAAAACAGGGTCACTTGGAACTGTAGTGCTGTGAAGACATTATGAATGACTGTTTTGGCAGACATGAATCCAAGACTGCTTTTCCCAAAGGAAGCAAACACTGAAAACATGAACTTCGCCTGGCCCTCCTATGTATAAGTCAACAACTTCCTATGGTGATTCACTAAGACTTACATCTGATGATTCACTAAGACTTACATCACCATCCCTGTTGTTATTTACACTGAGAGCTCTTCAGAGGAAGAATCACCTCTTGGTGTACACGTGCACAGCATCTGCCACAGCTGCCCCCTCAGAACAGGAAATTGTATTAATTCTTCGTTAATATACTCTGTGCTTATATGGGAAAAACAAGAGATGAGAGAGCAGGTACATAAATTCCACCAACAGCTCTTGAGAAACATATGAAAATATTTTGAATGTTTCTTCAGCACAATATAATTTCCACACATACTTGCACACCAGCAGGTCAGTAGATGCCTAGTGCTGAAGTAGTCTCCATCTGAGCATTCTCATTGGGACCAGCCAATGTCTGTTGGGAATCTGACACTGATTACTGCTTTTCATCTTACACCAAAAATGTTTCCTTCCTATTCCCAGGGAAAACATTCTCCATGTACTTCTGACTTGAAAACATGCCTGTTTGACCAGTCAGTGCTTTGAACCAGGCCAAAAAGCCACAGATGTCACCATCTCCATACTGATTGAGCTATTTCTGAGCTGAGCTCACATGGGTCTGAGTCAATGCTTCCAGAACGGCCTACATTAGTTTGATGTTCCAGCTGACAGTACAGAAACTCCAGTAGATACCACTTTTTGTTCCTCACCATGCATAGAGTAAAAGCTGAGCATTTTTCCCTGGCCTCCATTTTAAGAAAAGAAATAGGCAATGGTGATGAAAATTTTCATAGCAACTCAGCAGGAAATAATCTTTCCTCTCAGAGTTCCACAAGGCTCTGAAGGACTCTTCAAAATTTTCTATAGCTTCAGAGATAAGTGCCCAGGGAGCTAAATTCTGCAGTTCTGCACAACAAAAGGACAGGCTGGAAACAGCAGTAAATTGAGACAGTCAGAATGGACATAGTGCATCATTAGCACTCACGCATGTGCTTTCCTGATTAGCCAGTTCCGCAGAGTACAGAGATCAAGTGAACCATTAATTCTTCACAGTAGAATTAGAGGTCACCTGCATTTTAAAGCACCATTTTAGTGAGAGATATCTAGCAACACAAGAGCAAAATAAATACTGTATTATTAGTGGTTGCAGTCTCCATTAGATTAAGCAATTTAGTTATCTGTTGAAGTATTCTCCCATTCTTTTGTACTCTACATAAGAAAGAGTTGCAAACATAAATACTGGGACAGAGAGATATTGTACATAAAATATAACTTACTGGCACTGTACTTAGAGAATAATATCATGCAATAAATACAGCTTAATACAATATATTATTACTGGCAACAGGAATTTGCAACTGTGGAAAATGTTCTGATTCCACAATTTTATGAAACCCGCGTACCATAAAGTTGTCTACACTCTACCATTTTATAGGTTTTAATTTCTTTTTCTGTGAAGATTTTCTTATCTTAATCAGCTTTCCTTCTAAAGCAAGTCTCATAAATCCAGTTATCTACCCTACTAGTGAGTTCACAACAGAGACATTTTCATGGTACCAAAGAGAATCAGAACTGATTTTATTCATCTAATTGGTATGTTAAATTGCCCAAGTTTGTCCATTGTAATGTTTATTTTGCTGTCCTTTTTGCTATAGTAAGACAAAGCAGCATGAATGCATAAAGAAAATAGACATAAAATACAATATTCTGCTAGCTGCAAAATAACATGAATTACATGTGAAAATCACAATTAAGAAAGCTGAAGTCAAGTAGAGGAAATGTGCAATTCTCACAGCAAACTGAGATCCCATTTTCACTTAGTTTAGACATTTACATTTTTTGTGCTGAGATTCCAAGAGAGAAGTTAATGATTCATTTATTTCTATGAAGAAAAATAAAGTTTCTTTTGCTATTTATAACTATTATAGTCAATCCCACTTGACAGTCAATAAGGCTGTATGAGGTGTTCAGTGCTCCACTCTCATCTGTGATTAGGCTCTAACACTGGATCTAATTCACCTCAGACCAATAGCCACCCTTGATTTTTTGGATAGTTTCTTCTTGACTTTGAAAGAGAAAAAGACAATACAGAATTTGGAAAGAAGGGATCATTGAGTCATAGAATCACAGAATGGTTTGGGCTGGAAGAGATCTTAAGCATCCCTACACCTAACCCATGGAGGACCCCACACTGGAGCAGGTGGGTGTGTCCTGAAGGAAGCTGCACAGACAGCCCATGTTGGAGCAGTGTCCTGGCATGACCTGCAGCCTGTGAAGAGCAGGTCTGTCCTGAAGGACTACCACATGTGGAGATCCCACACTGGAGCAGACAACCCAGTGTGAGGAGGAAGGAGCAGCAGAGAGGATCTCTTATGGACTGACTGCAGCCTGCCATTCCCCATCCCCCTGCACTGTCCAGGGGGCAGGAGGCAGAGTAGCTGGGACTGAGGGTGCAAAGGTGAATTTGGGAAGAAGAGGGGTAAGGGTAAGTATTTTAGTTTTTATCTTTGTTCCTCACCCTTTTACTCTAATGATCATCAAATGAAATCAATCTTCTCCAAGTCAAGTCTGTTTTGTCTGATGGTAATTGGTATTGGACACATCTCCCTGTCTTTATCTTGAGCCATTAACTTTTCCATCTTCTTTCCTCCCTCTGTCTCATTCAAGAGAGGACAGAACAAACAGCTGGGTAGGCAATTGGTGCAAACTCAGCACAATGAATAAGAGCTTTAAAATCCTGGAAGATACAACACAGACTAAGTTAAAATAAAGACATCGGAAACATTATTAAGTACATTAAACTATGTGTTAAGTAATAAAGAGATGAGCTTTCTGCCCATAATATATGTGGAGCTGGTCTCTCCATGACAGACTTGTCCCTATTCTGTACAGTAGCAATTCATTAATAAAGCATCTATTGATGTTTTATTAATGCTTTATTGATTTCCAATGGCAAATTTCTTCCAGCTTTACTTCTGCTGAGTATTCTCATTATTGGTCATGAAGTTGGAATTTGGCCTTATTCTAAAAGCCAATACTTCTTGGAGTTATCCATTAAGATTAGTAAATAACTGAATATTTTACAGCGAATATTCTCGTATTAAACTCAAAAAGTCAAAATACTACACAGCAAAACAACATTTGCAATTGTTCTACAGAATACTCCTGATAAAACATGCAGCACTGGACTTCTAAGTATAATTTGATTTGATCTTGGTTGAAGAGCTAGCCTGTTGAATGAAGTTGAGGAACATGAATACAAGTGAAGTTTAGGCGTATGGTAGAACACACTTATTATGATTGAAGATGACATGAAATTCATACCAAAATTCAACTTCTGGTGCAATTGTCACAGCCTTCATGTTGATTAGGCATGGTCAAAGACATAAGATTAATAATAATTCTGACCTGTAATACCTCAAGGACTATAAAAAAATGACAGATCATTGTTGCAAAAAGCAAAGCAAACAGTCTTCTAGTTTAAAATTAATATTCAATGTATTTATGCTAGTCTCATGACCTTTTGCTGGCATAAATGTTCACAAGAAACCAGACTGAAAATGTTGACTCCGGTGTGATCTTAGGAGTAGAATTTTAATCTCAGGAACAGTATTACTGCTCATTTACTTCCATATTTGCAAACCAGAAGAACAGAACCAATGGCATGGGATTTTTAAAATCAGGTATGATTTTAGATATGAAAAATACCCTTGGAAGATTGTTTGCATTCCAGCCTCAGAGTCAAAGACATCCGCACTAATATTCATCAAATAGAATAATGTGAACAAGCAGTGAAATCACAGCCTATTCACTGTCAGCCACCAAGCAGAAAGAAATGCTAAATTTTTTGTCATTATTTGTGAGTGCCGGCAAAACACATTTGGAGAGCAGGGAAAAACATCCCGTGATGCAATTGATCATGAACATTAAAACAAAAAAAGACCTAGTTAAAGGTTTGAGGATTAATGGCAGCTGTCACAGCCCCAGCTTCTGCACCATAGCTTGCAACATGTCGGTATGACATTTATAGTAATGACTGAGAGTAAGTGTAGCATGACCTTTACTCATCGGCCAAGAGTAGAGTAATGAACACTGTTAAGGACTGCAGAGTTATAAATCACTCACGACCACATCAAAATTAAGATAATCATAATATAAAAGGTCATTTTTTTCAAAGGAAGAGTTCTGAATTTTTTATTTCTGTTGTTTTCCATCCTTAATCTGTATTTTGAAATTATCATTACATGATAAAAGTGTTAAATTTTTACTACATAAAAAAGGAAGGCAATTCAGTCAGAAATAATTTTCTGTTATGCAGTGGCCCTTTCTACAAATTGTCTATGGTTGATTATATTATCAGTGTGAGGATTACAAAAATACTGAGGAAAGGTATGTCCATGTCAAAAATTCTCATCCAGTGTTAAAGGATCTGTCAACATTACTGTTATAATCTCTATTTCTATTACTTCTTTCTGTGAATATCGTGTGAAAAGACTGTATTCCAATGTATCTACAAGCATTGGAAGCTGGTGTCATGGGGAAAATCAAATACTCAACACTACTGTGATTTTGGTAGATGTACAAGGGTGTAAGACTGACAGAAAAAAATGGTGAATAAGCATTTCTACTTTATTTAGGAGAATTGTAAACAGTTATTCCAAATCCCTGCTGCTGCCACTAAAGTAGAGTTCAGAGGAGGCAGGAGACAAGTGGGCAGTCAAATTATGACAGGGGCCCACTGTTATTGCATTAGTACTATAGTAATTATGGATATTTCCTTCCAAGCTCACATATGTATGCAGTTTACAGGCCTTTATTCCTTATCTCCAGAAGTGGCTATCGAGTTTCCCTCAACAATATGACTGGAGTGCCAAACACAACTTTTCCCTGCTCATAGTTTCTGATTCAGTCTTTCATTCCCAGCACTACCTCCAGTGCGTGCCTTAGGTTAGTAAGTGTGCCGTGTAAGTCTACTAAAGGATTCTAAAGGGGCTAGCAGGAAACAACTGTCACCATGGTATCAAACTGCAGAAAGACAGAAGAAAAACATTAATAAGACTGTACAGAATAGGTGGGAAGGGTAGAGTTGGTGACAGGAATAATACATTATCTGACATCCTGAACTTAAATGAAGGAAATTTTTTGAGAACCCAAGGCTTAAAGAAGCACCTAACAACTCATTCCCACTTGTGTTCACTTAGTGTCTTCAAAGTCTTAAACATATATACTGAAAAGAAAACAATTGAAGAGCTCATAAAAGCTATTCAGCTGCATCCTGCAGTAAGAAACTAAGGAACAAATACTCTTAATTCATGCAGTCATATATTTTTCCCTGTTCTATGTCTCCATGCTCTCTTTTGGAATTTAAACAAGTTTGTCCTGCTAATTGCTAGACCTAAAAATGTATACTTTTCTTTCAGACAAGAAATTTGGCCATGGAATCAAACTTCTGCCTTCAACCTCTTGCTGAACAAAGGACTCTGAATCAGGGAACTTCTAAGCCTGATGTGGAAACACTTGATAACTTTCTCAGAGCAAATACCCAGACTCTGAGGGAAACACCTAACTAACTTTCTTTATTAACAGGCAATGACCAAAAGCAAGCCTCTAATAGCAAATATTCTTTAGGTGTATGATACTTAAAACCTGATATTACATCTAGCTTCAATTTTTTTTCCTGTCTTTAACATATACAGAATATCATCCTTTAGGAGAGTGATGAATATACAAATAACTTTATAAGGTTTTCTCATGGTGTCTGTCACTGTGGTGTGTCATGTAGTAGTCCTGTCTAGAAAGTAAGGCAGGGACTTTTGCAGAATTGAGTCCATAAGTGAAGTGGAAAAATCACAAAAATAGACAAAATTGGATAATTCTGTAAATATTATCTACTCAGCCTTGTAAAACTTGCAGAACAACTGCAATTATACCACAAGTTGTGATAATCCAGTAGTTTTTACTCTATGAATTCATTAACTGAGAACACTTTGGTATCTGATATTTGAAACTGACTTTGTTCTGTGACTTCTCACACAATATTTTTCATGTGGATTGATAGGAAAAACATGGACTTTATAATTAGTTAGGGATAACCAAAGCTTTCATATGTTAACATGGCAAAGTAGGGAGATACATGGAGAAAGGAACACCTCTCAGAATGCGGTAACAAAAAACTTTGTCTTGAAAGTATTCATAATAGAAATTGACTTCACCGTCTTTGAAATTGATGCTGAAGATTTAAATATTCATGGAGAAAACTAATAATTTCAAAAGGCGAAGAAGTTCAAACTTTCAAAATTTCTGATTTTTTTTTCAATGATATTTAGGATAATTTATCAGAAAGTGCAAGTGGAAGTTCCAGGGCATTTCTCATTGACCAGAGATGGTGCTTTCAGTTCAGTCAATGCTGACTTTCCATGACACCAACTGTGGTTGGTAGAAGGCAATAGGTACCAAGCTATCTTAAAATCTTATGGTGGATCAGGTTGAACTTTAAAGATGTTGAAGCAAGCTTAAATGAGTAAGTCAGACTGAATTCTTAGCTTATTAGCTCCTAAAATTGAAGAAAACAGATCACATGCTGCATGTTTCAACATTTCTGCTGAAAGTTTCTGCAGGTGAACGTCCTCTCCCAATCAGCACTCAGAGAATATCAAGGCTCTAGGAGACAACCCTTGTGCTTAAAAAAAAAATGTTGCACTGATGTTCTGATCATGGCAATTCAAAGATGTGGTGTGTGATATCATGATTGTTTATTAGGTCCTTCCCATCTCATTAATTTATTTTTAAATTAATTTGGTAAGAGCAAATATAAATCGGTCAAAACCAAGCTAAATGTTCTTATAAGGCAATGTCTCATCTTGGCAATTGAAGCTTTCTAGAATTATTCTTATTGTTAAATTTTAGATCAGTTTTATATAAATTACATCAGACTGTTTAATAAAACCATTTATTTTATTTTATTGTCTTCAAAGTATTTTCTTTTACATCTGTACTTTGGAAGTGCTGCTGTTGCTCTAAAGATCTTTGTATATCTTATTTCCAAAAATGGTTGTTTTTAACCATGGTTGCTTTTTAATAACTAATTAAAATTATTTTCTCTTGCACTAAAAGGACAATTTTGAAAATAGCCTCAGTTCTTACCACTCCTATTGTTGTAGTATTTACCATTTGAAGTGCCTGACTCTCAGAGCAACGTAACAGCTGCCTTCATAGGCCTCTTATTTCAATGGTCCTTTAAATAATGGAAAAATGGTAAAGCTCCCACATTTACCAAATGGCATTTCAAATGGAATGTGTGTCATTTCAAGGTGAAGTACTGGGTCTTCTACAGAATTTGGTTTTAGTGCAAGGAATTTTAGAATTTTCCTTTGAATTTAGGGCAAATTAGGCCTATATTAAAAGTCTTATTGGAGTTTTCACACAGAGCTTTCATAGAATATCAGGATTTTACATTAGTCCACAGCCACTGGGAATACAGTCCTGCAATGGAAAGATCTCCCTCTATCTGTCCACAGTTCACAAATTAGCTTCCTGATCAGATCACCCAGACAACTGCATAGAAGAATAATGTACCCAGCTGGTGTACAGAAAATTTCACTAAACAACCTGTTAGAAGATTCTGTAACAGGACCACCCACATGACAGGGATGTTATGACCAAGCATCTGGAACGCATTGTATTTTAAAAATATTCATGAGAAAGGAATGTGTCTCCAATCCAAACAATTACACAGATAAAACATTGTCAGTACCAGTAAAAGGCACTGGTTCAGTAAATTTTCATGAGTCTAGGTCTTGGGGATTTAATGTCTCCGGTATCCTCGTGTTTCTCAAACTTCCTCTCATTGCTCAAGAAGCAGGTGTCTAACACTTCTACAGGCTTCCTGACTACACAGATCTGGAATTGGCTTCCCAGATCTTTGGAAAGTCCATGGATTTTGTGAAAGGACATGGAATGAAGCAATCTGATTCTGAAAAAACAGCTATTTGCTTGTTCTTGCAAAAAGGGTCTTTGGGGAAGGAATTCTTCGTGATCAGTTGACAAATGGGTGCTTTATGAGATGACAGATGCCCATTTTCTCCCAAACTCTGACTTTGGCTCTAGATAGTATAGCTTGCTCCAAACATGCACTTTTTATCCTGTGTGGAGTTCTGTCAACCTCTGTGCACCTTTTGTGGCTGAAGCACATCCTCTGTGAACCTCGTCCTTGGTAATCAACACTCGCCAAGGTCTCTGGGTGTGTGTAGAAGACACTGGATTTTTAAGTTACCACTGCCCCATTTCAACACTTCATGCATTTTACTTTCTCTAGATATAACCATTTTATCTTCAAGACATTTACTGGGAATCTAAGGCAAGTATAGCAATTTTCTAAGAAAGCAAAGAACTCCTTATCAATTCAAGTATGTCTGCCAATTATATGACATCATCTACACAAGCTAGGAAGCTTAACTCTTTATCTCAGGACCTCAAAAACCAGAAAGTTAGTGGACTGGATCCAGCCTGTCAGAACAGTTCTAATCAGGTGGTTGCCTGCTATCCACTTATCATACACCCTTCAGACAGAGTTTGGGAAAACCCATCACCGTGTCCTGAGTTTGTTGCTCTCTAACCTCTTCTTTCAAATTCCTTTGAGAATGAAGTGACTGGATTGTCCTTGCCACAAGGCAAGAGTGTAAGTTTTTTTGCATCACACAATTTGCATAATCTGTGATAAAAGCACAACTGAATGTCAGGGGAAAGAACATTTAATACTTTTATGAACAGCCATGCAGCTGGAGACTCCTAGGAATCAGGTCCACAGTGATGTCTCCATTTTGGTCCTTTCACACACTTGCCTGTAGATGCAGGGCAGAGGAAGCATTGAGGTGTGCAATCCATAAAATGGACTACTAATGGATTATGTATTCCATAAAATCAATTAAAGACTTTTCTAGCAGAATGTTTGAGGAACACTAGTCATCCAGTGTTGCACACTGGACTTCATCATGGCTAGATGAAGAGAGTGATGAAGAGGAACAGCAGCTCTGTGGACCTTTCTGTTCTAACAGAAGGGAATGAATATGTGACTCGTTTGCCTATCAGACCTTATGAGACTGCCAAACTCTCATTGTTGTTACCTTATCTAGGGTCTCAATTGGTCTGGTTTAATCACTTTTCATAGTGCTCCCTTTTAGGCTGCACCTACTGTCATTATAAATTGTATGTGATAAAGAACTGGATTTTTAAAAAATAAGGCTTTAACCCCTGTTCTTACCTTTTATCCAGGTCTCTGTTAAAACACAAATATTCAATCAATACCGTTTTAGCCAATCCACACTGCACTATTTTTCATCTCCTCTTTCTTTTAAAAGTTCATAATCTGTTCACAAGTACTTAAAAAAATTTTTTTCTGTATATAAATTTTATTTATATAATTTTTTGAATTGGCAAAACATTCTTTCCTCTGAAGGCTTTCTAAATACTTTGAATTCCAGGTGCTTTTTCCAGATGCTTCTGGCACATTAGTGGTAATGTCATGTGTTCCAGCAGCTTTTACACTTTTATTTGCCTTGGTCTTGGCTCTGTTTTGTCTATGGATGAAAGAAGATTCAGTGCTGAGATACTTTGCTGTGCTGAGAGCAATACCATCTTGCCTTGCAAGCTGTCTTCTTTCTACTGCATGCCCAGAATGCATGTGTCATCAGCAACAAGGAATACATGTTTTCAAAGCAATCCCTCTACCTGCAGCATTTCTTTATGACTTGTCAGGTTGCCGTGAGCCATCCTAGCATACGAAGTATTGGCTCACTTCCTTTTCCTGTTTAATTCAATCACCAAGGAGAGTGCTTTTCTAGATTGTCTGAGGTATTTTCAAGTTGCTGAGATTCTCTCTCCCAAATTTTGGTTGTGCAGTCTTTGTGATCTCTTCACCACTTTGATCATGCTCTTGCCTTGCCAGCAGACTTGGCCTGTTTATGCTTTTCTTGTAATATTATATTTTGTTTCTTTTCCCAGCTTATCTTTGTTTATGACTTCCAATAACTTCCTCTGAAGTATTTAGTATCACTTTCTCAAATATTTCCCATACAAGCTATATTGAGATTTCTTCATCATCCTAAAGTAATAGCCTGAAAGCACTCTCAGCTTCACCTTGCATGACTCCTTTGCAAAGTGATCTTAGCACTTACAAAGGATCAGAGACATGGCAACACCCAATCATCTTTCTGGGCTGTATCTTCCTCTTTCCCAGAACAGAAAAAACCAGAACAGTTCATGCTCACAAGCACATTGTATTTCCATAGACTGTAGCACTACACTGTGACAGTACATATATTTGACTAAAGATAATGTGTTTACTGTGGTTTTTGGTCCCCCAGCTTCATGCACACATATGTGAGAGAGCCAAAGTGATACTGTGTGTGACATTCATAACCTGGCCATTCACTGACTTCCTGTTTTTTAATGCAGCCCTCACATTTATACCATCAGCTAACAGATTATGGAAGCTTGTCTAGACTGTGTGACTGTGTCTAGACTCTCACCCTTCTCTGAGTCTTCTGCTGCGTTAGTTGGCATCTGCACCAGAATATCATACCTGTGCACAGTTCATAGTACCAGCTGTAAACATGCAGTATCAGTTTGCCTAAGTATCAGTTTCCACTGGCTCACTGAGGTAATTGTGATATCTGTAGCAATGCTATTGATATATTTTTCTTGCCCACTTGTCTATCTGAAGTTAGAAAAGTGTAATTTCATATAGTCATCTCTCATTTCATAGAGTCTATCTCTCTAGATAATTCCTGAATTCTCTAAATCCTGTTGCATACTGGCATGTTATTGTAATATAAAACAATGTTATACAACTGATTGCAAATGTTTCCAATGTTAACTTGAAGCCAGAGATTTTGACCCTCTTAAGTGCTGGATTTTTTTGATTCTAAATTTCATTTTGCAAAAACTGGTCTGTTTCCACTATGAGTCACACCAGAGAAAATCAGGAAATGTAAGAATCTCCCAAAAGAAATAAAATGCAGGGTTTTGATAAGATCTACTAAGTCACTAACACAGACAAAAGTATATCCTTACACTTCATATATTTATATGCAAGCTACACCTTGATGGTAGTGAAGCTGAGACAGTGCTGCTGTCTCACTGTGATTCTAATATTTATGGTCAAGAAGCCAGGGATGCAGCAACTTCCTGCAATGCCAATCTGGTCACAGCAGGCTCATTACTGCCAGATTTACTACACAAAATCCTATGGATTTCCATGGGCTCGCTCTCAAGTGAGTGTCTACGGAATAATGAAGATATGCAGGAACTTTGCCTTTGAGAAGCCACCACGAGGCTCAAGAGCCACAATGAGGTCTCCCTGATAAGATAATTCTGTTTACTCTAGTTTTCCTTCCTCTTCTAGAAGAGACAAGGGGGATACCATATTCTTGCATCCAATGAAGTGCAAACTGAACTTTACAAATTTTCAGCAGAAGCATTACCTTTCTGTGCTAAGGAAATAAGGACATTTGCCTGTATGTAAACTAAGCATCAGAAGTGTGACAGAGCATGTGCTGGAGTTCAGATGTTCTAATTTTCCACAATGGAGACTTGTCTGGGTTGGAATGCTCTATTCTAGCCTATTACAGTCATATTCCCTTCCCACTTCCATTGGGAAATCAATGGTTGGGAAGGATGGTGTGTAAGGATGAATCAATGGGTTACATACATTCTAAAATAAGGCCGGGATGCAGCCAACACATGTATGTGGACTTCAGAAAGAAAGTGTCTGAAGCATTTTTGTCATTCTGAAAATGTGGTAAGACTCCTATTTCTATTGATCTCTCAGCACTCCCTGGAGGGCAGTAAAAAGACTGAGCTGTTTGCGTAAGATACCATCAACCATGTGAGGCCATTTGGGGAATGAGCTATCGAGCAGTCTGCAGGCAGAATCAACCTGACAGCAAGGGGTGTTTGAAGAGTTGTCACTTGCTTCAGTATCAGAGAGCAGAGAGTTATATATGAACCAGCAGAAGTTTGTATTCAGTCTAAGGATTTGATTCTCCTCTCACTTCAGTGAAAGTACAGAGAAACCACTAAGAAGCCAATGGAGAATAAACAGTATAAAAATGAAAAAGAGAGCAGGAGGTATTCTGTAGTTTGTGGGCCCTGATTATCAAATCCACATGACAATTTCATTCAATTCAACAGATCAGCATGAACAAAACAACAGAGAACCAGATCTAATAATGAGCAGACAGTGACCCTAAAAACATTCACGCCAAACCATGTTTTCCTTGACAGCAGTGAAAAGCCAAGCAGAATGCCATAGATTTCAGAACTTGGCCATAAGTCCCAGAACCAAGAGACAGTGAGTCTGTCTCACATGCCAGGTGCCATTTGCAGTGTGCAGAAACAACACATGTGCTGGAGCTGTTCTTGCTGAAAAAGGACACAGCAACTCCAGATGCTGAGATACAGCAGCAATGACTGCATCTGACAGATGCAGCAGTATTAATATGAAGAGGAGCTGCAGGCATTTTCTTCCAGGAATGGTCAAACTCTTTAAATTAAAATCCAGGCAAAATGTCTAAGAAGTCCATTTTTTAAAAAAGAACGAGTGAGTTTAGCCACTGACACTTTTCAAATCTAAGGTATTTGGTGTCATTTGCATCCCAGATTTGAATTCTGCAAATTTTTTTTTCATACTGGATCAATGAAGCTGGAGGAAAATCACTTTAAATAAACTTGCCATAATCCAAGGCAATGCACCCTGGTCAGGGCTTTGAAGATTCTACTGCTGATGGGTTTGCTGCTAGAAAATTGGTGGGCAGAAACATTGCCTAGAAAAATGTTCACACTCTGTCTGAAAGGAAGTTCAAAGAGTAAAAACATCTGTCCTCAAAACATTGCTGATGGAAAGTTTGACAATAAGTAGGTTTCCCCTAGAGAATCCTTTATTTTTGAAGTCTATAGTAGCCGTTCAGTACTATGCACAGCTTACCTTCAAGGTATACTTGTAATAAATTTCTTGGTGAAGCATAGGCCTGGCAATCCAAATAATTCAGCACTAATTACTTAGATTGGAAAATAATACTGTTTAGGAACTTATTTCTGGTTATTGATGTCTCTGTATCATGTATTAAAACCAGACAATCCCAGAAAGACGTAACAACTGACACTACAAAATGCAGAGGTAGTCTACTCCCCATATGAGGGGGAAACACATCTTTCAAACAAGCATATGACTGGCATTATGACAGTAGAGTTTGCTGTAGAGAGATATTATGCAGTCTTGTCATAGTGCCATACCAGACCAGGTATAAATCATGGTTCTTGAGAGTAACATCAGCTTGGCTTCTGCACTTAGTGTGTCTCTCATCACAAGTGTTTCCACTTAGGAAGAGTGAGATCAAGCAGTAACCTTCTTTTGTTTAAAAAATGTACTTTGGATGGCCACACTGGTGAGAAAACCAGAAAAAATGTGGTGCAAGATCATTCCATGAGGTAACAGGTCCTTTCTCATTAAGAATAGGCTGGAAAGCAAGAAGAAGTGCTGGGGGAGAAAGCTAGGACTTAGGTCTGCACCAGCCTCAAAGAGGAACCTCAGTAATTGGTGTTTCCTAAGAGAAAGTCCTGGGCTGTGCATTTAACTCTGTCTGTAACTTGAACCAAGTAATCTCATAATTTATTAATTTTGCAATTCTGTTTCAGTGTATGTTGGAAACCCATCTTCCATCCCATATTTTACAACTGCCACCTGAAGTCTCCCTCAGTTCCCCTTTTTTCAGTGATAAATACCAGTTTATCTTCAGACCCATGGTAGTGGTATTATATAATAGAGCTACACAATGAAAAAAATAGCTTCCACCCTTTTCTCAGGCAACCCTCTTGTTATGTCTGTATGAACCACAGAATGAAAACAGGCTCTGAATTCAGGCTATTCTCTTTAAGTACCATATGTAGGTGAAATTATTACAACTTAATTGATTTACCATGAGAGCTAAAGGAGTAGAAAAGAATAATACAATTTTGTGTCCCTGCTGCCAGAAAATGTGTGTAATAAAGAATCTGAGAACACTGGAGGGTGTTTTGTGTTATTCAGAAGCATTGACCAGAGTAGCCTCAGATAATATGCTCAAAATAGAAACTTCCATTGTCAGGATGACACATTTGTGCAAAGTGAATTTTGAAAAAAATCTTGCCTGATACTTTTCAGAAAATCAACTTACTCTGGCTTTACAACTATTTACAGTGACACTTTTAATAAATGAAAGGCATCCTCTGAGATTATGTTCCACCATAAATAATTGTCCAGAACTTTTCCTGTCTTCCATGACCTTGGCAATGAATATAATGACAAGGAGAATTCCTCCATGACAGTTTTATATCTTAGGATTCATAAGGCAGATTTTTGTAGTTAAATCACCTGAAGAGCAATGGATCACACAGACTGCAAATCCAAACTATTTGTCAACAGTCAGAACAGGGAGTTTAGTTTATTTCTGCATTGGCCGACAATGAAAAAAACTTGATCTGGGTCAAGAAAGGGTAAGAGGACCCTAATTTTCTCTAATTTATTTTTTGTCCTCTAATTTGGTAATTAAGATCTTCACCATCATTTCAACAAAATGGATGGCCCTTGCACCTAATGAGAAATACTATTTCAAGGGAAGGCAATGCTTTTGACCACTGTGAGAAGACTGTCAACTGACTCCTAAATGGCTCTAGATTCAAGCTTTCCTCTCCCATCTTTTTTTTTTCTCTGAGTACTAAGATAGATTTTCCTTACAATAAGCCTGTATAAAGTAATCATTGACCAAAAACAAATTCAGATTTTGACTGATTTACCCAACGGGTCTAATTTCTATAACAGGAAAAATGAATATTCCTACTGGGCTGTGACAAAAAATGAATAAATTCAGAAAAGACGCATCATCCTTCTAAATGTATCAATAAGTGCAATTGACTTGAACTCACTTTTATATTTCCAGATTCCAAAAGTTAAGTAGCAGGAATATTCCAACATCAAGAGACTTATAACTCAGTAGTAGTTACAATCTTTATTTTCCAGGTATTTGTGAAGTGAATTTTCAACATCATTACATATATATATTATAGATACTAAATATATTCTTAGGGGAGTTTTGTCATCAGCTCTGTGGAAAATGATGCTGGACATCACCATGGCTAAGCAGAAAATACTCAGCTTAAATTTGGGAACTCAGACTTGACCCTTGGCTAAAATAGCCATTTTTTACATCTCATATGCTCCGCTAGGCTCTTGAATTAGGGTTATGCTTATAATCTATTAATGCTTATCTAAAACACCAGAAAGAATTGTCATTTTTAAGCATATTTGTGATATATGGAGCACTGAAGACTTAGATGTCAATTTTGCATTGATATAAAATCCTGCTCCATCTTATTGAAATCAACTGGGATTATGCAGCTGTAAATTCTTACAGAAATTTTGCTGGTGATCATATCACATATAATTATCCCACCTTAATCTGTCCTGGTTGGGGCAGCAGTTAGGAGGCACTAGAATTAGAATCCAATGGTGTTGTGTAAGAATTTACGCTGATACTTACATGGAGGAAAGCCCAATTATAATTTTTGTTCAAGAATTTGCACTGCATTCTAGTAATGTTCAGTAATACTGTTCTACCCCACTCTTCTTAAAAATTCCTGTAAGGAAATTACTGAGCTATGCTCATTGCAATTGTAGGCTCACCCTGGTTGGGACAGCTTGCACACCAGAAATAAAACCATCATGAGGCAGGAAGGAGAGGGGGCTTAGCAGACAGGCTTGCCCATGGAAGAGAGGAAAAGAGAGCGTGAAGCTAGATACAGATATCCACGTTAGCCCTGGCTGGGAGGGCACCCGGGCCCCTCTGAAGGCAGGAGGAATGTTTGGTTTCCTCCTTCCTCTGCCTGTCAGATCCCCAGTGCTTTTACTGGGTGCTCCCTCTCCAGCAGTGCTGCTGGCTGAGGTCAGGTCGTTGCTGCAGAGCATCCTGTGATTGCCCAACCTGTGCATGCCACTGGCTCCTTCCCTTCCCATTCTGTCTCCTGTTCATCAGTAGCTACTTGCCTGGCACCTGGGGAAGAAATGCTCAGGCTGCAGGAGGGAAGGCTTTCCAGCAGGTACAAGAACAGAGCCTGCAGATATGGTGAATGGCAGCAAAAAGCAGTGTACTTATTTCTTCTGTCTTCCTGAGGAAAAGTAATAGGAAAAGTATGAAGCCTGGCTTAGACGGCTGGCTAGTCTGCTGGAGGTGCCAGAAATAGGTGTTTGCTGACTATTATAGAAAGATAACATACCTTTTACCCCTCAAAAGCATTGAGTTTCACTATTAAGAGGCTTACTCACATTTTCCCTCTAAAGCATTAAATGATCCATTATTAAAGGAAAAGTATATGGAACAAACTCCAGTACACTTTAGAAACTGCAAGGGAGTAAACAACAATAGCTGCCAGTTAAAGCCAAAGGAACAAAGGCAGCAAAATAAACCAGCGGGATGAGAGACAACAATCCAATAGACTTCTTATGGAGGAAGGTACAGAAAGAAGACTGAAACATGCTGGGAGACAAGGATGTTATGGATGTTGAAAATCAGATTAATTTCATATCCCTGTGATGTGACAAAAAGACAAAAAGTTGCTGTGGCTGACAAAAACAAAAGGAAGGAAAAAGAATAAAAGTAGTAGTAGGAATACTACAAGTATTCCCAAGTAGGAGTACTCAGACTTGCTATGAAACAGACTTTATGTAGCACAAGTTTAAGGCATATTTTTGTACTGCAAATGGCATGTACTGGGCTGCTTTGACAGTAACTGTAAGGTGAGATTAGTGACCTCTTTGATTGTGGCAAAGTTGTGGGGGCAGCTGGAACATGCTGTAATGCTGATGAGCATGTCCCCTCAACCTGGAGCTACTTTGCTTGGTGTTGGTGATGTGATACAGGCAAAAGGAAAAGTCTCCCTGGAGTCTTCTCTTCTCCAGGCTGAGCAACCTCAACTCTCAACCTATCTTCATAGGAGAGGTGCTCCAGCCCTCTGACTGTCTTTTTGTCCCTCCTCAGAATTGCTCCAGCAATTCATGTTGTTTGTGTACGTGGTACTCCAGAGCTGGATGTAGCACTCCAAGTAGGGTCTAATGAAAGCAGAGTAAAAGAAGAGAATCACTTTCCTCACCCTGCTGGCCATTCTTCTTTTGATGCAGCAAACAATGCTGAAGAATAGAAAAATGTAGCAAAAAAATCTACTAAAAGTAAGAAGAAAATATAAAGGACGCACCATTTCTGAAGATTGATAGCCCTGAAAAGATCTCGGGTCTCCAAGGAAACCTCAGGTCACATTATGCAAAAATAATGCCAGAATGAATTTATAGTTTGACAAAGCTCTGGAATGAAAAGGGGAAGAATACTTGGCGGCCACTGTCACCTAATCTAAGAAAAATAAGCTTATAAGGATATAAGTAAAGTTTATAGTAAAGAGTGATCTTCCCCTCATGACAATCCTCTGCCTTCTGACTATAAACCGTTCAGAAGCTTTCTTTGCCAAATATGCATTTAGATAATAGGTTTCTTGCCCTGTGAATGTGTGTGATCCTTTTTAAATCCAGTTCCACATTTTCAGTGGTTATGCTCTTTGGATTTCATCAGTTTACTTTATGATACCGACATGTAATGCAATCACAAGCAATTAGAAAGAAGCAGGAACTGATTTCAGCTACAGCTTAAGGTACTGAAACTACAGGAGAGTGATGTGAGGCTATTGTACTGTTTGTTGTCTGTGGTTGGAGATAATGGTAGCCAGCAATTCACTCATTCAAGATGAATGAACGTCCATAATTTAAATTAGCATCAAGTTTTCCTCAGGAAGTTTATGGGGTTTTTTTGTTGTGTGTTTTCTGTTTTGCTTTTCTTTTTCGGTAAGCAACAACAAATAAGCCCTGCATAGAAAATCACTACATGTATCAGATGATATGAGTAGGAGATATTTTTCAGAGTAGGACAACAGTGGTTCTAGACAGTCAATGGCAAACTTCAACCCTCCACCAAAATATGTTCATATTTTCAACAGAAAGCTGCAGCCAGTTCAGTGAAGCATTGCCAAATGTGGGGTATCACATGGCCGAAAATTGTTTCAGAATCTTTTGCAAGAAAGAAATGATGGAGAAGACCTCCTGTTAACAGAGAGAACAACATATTTCAAGTTGAGGTTTTGTTTAAAGGAAACCAAGACCTGACCCTGGTTAATCAAAGGAGTATACCTACAGAATAGACTAGTCTTAAGGATGGATTTAGAAGGGTATTTATTTATTTATATTATAAAATTATAAATATAAATTTACTGTTTCTATTATTTATTAGTGTTTAACAATACAAATATGCATCCAGTGTACTGTGTAGAAGAGCTTAAGCACTTAAAGACCACTGGCTTTAAGTATTTCTGGGAGGAGTCTGATTCAAAAGGATACTTACATCACTCTACTGGCAAACAGAAATCCTCCACACCAAATAGCAGTAAGTTGGTTGCTCAGGCATAATAAATATCTGGCTACAATACTAAATGTATTACAGAGAGGAAGTAAAACTTAAGTCGACCACAGGTAACCCAGGAGAAAGCCTTACTTCTATATATATAGTTATAACTGCAGTATATACTGAATGTCTTAGTTTCAAATTATGACTGTTCATGAGTAATATTTTTTTAACTTTTGGCTTCTAGTGCAGTACCATTTTTAACCTCGGCTGTCACTTTGAGAAGGGCTCTCTGGATGGTGCCATCTGGCTGTCATCAGCTACTGCTCAGTCATATACAGTTGTGAGAATATATCTTAGGACAGGAGAATATTCTATTCCATCTAATTTTAAGTTCATTTTTCATAATACTGTAATATCTGATATTTCTTCCTATTTTCTCTGGTAGCTTATAGTTATTTTGATTAACTGCTTGATTTAAAACTATACTTGTAATTCTTTACCTGTAAAAGACGTCTTTTTGCACATGTTTTTTCTTCTCATCTCCTACACAAAACAGTGCAAAACATTTCATGTGACAGACTACGTTTAGAGTTTTGGTTGTCATGAGTGGTACAGACTCAAAAGACTCAAAAGATACTGAATAATAGTACACATAAATCCTTTTAATATGCCAACAGTCTATTTCTAGCATTATCCATGGATAAATAACAGTAGTTAAAAAACTGAGTAGGTTTTCTCTCCTCTCAGAAGTGAATGTGTATCATAGTACAAAGATAACAATTTAAAAAGATTATAAAGTTTTGCCTGTATATTGTTTTTTTGTCTAGATGAACCCCAGTTAATATGAACTTATTAGCACTATAATTTGTGAAAATCCTGCAGTCAGATTTGTTAGCCTGATCTCCATGCAATATACAGAATTCCATTTATTCAAATGGCATGGACTTCATGCACTTCACATATGTACTTTCAGAGTAATTTTACAGTATTATAGTGTTTCTTTAAACTACAGTTACCCACAGACTTGATCTGAACTGAATCACGTTTTTCACTAAGGAAGTCTGCAAAAATACACAGGAGATCTGAGCAGAGGGAATGACTTCATGAATTTTTACAGACTGCTTAGGCCTGGACCACTATTTCAGCGTATCCACATTTTTTACTAAGTCTTGGACTTGGATCTACAATTGGCAGTTCAGGCTGATCAATAAAATGAGAGCTTTTCCTTACATAACTGTTGTACCAACTGAACCACAATCAATGGTTTAATTTAGTGACAGTGATGCAAATTCCATTGTGCACATGACTGAAAACCTCAAATCCTGCAAGAAACTGCCTTAATTCTGATTAATTTGTGTTAGCGTAAAACCTAATAAAGAACATCCACATGGGATTTTTGTAAGAATTTAATTAAGTTTTAAAACATATATCTAGATAAACAGATGCAACTTTGTGAACAAATGGGCCTAGTACTACAAAATTATACTGAAGGAATTTTTCAAATCTTTCAGCCTGTTTTCAGGAGATGCAGTTTTATCCTTAAATTCACTATAATTCTCATGAAATAGTTTTTACTGCATGCTGATCAGCTGTTTGCATCAGACAGAGAAAGACAAAAAAGCGTGAATAAAATTTATAACAATTTAGGATGTATTAGCCATTACGCTTTCTGTTTTTCATAAGTTTCAATAATTAATGTCCTGAGAATAGCAGATGGTCCCAATTCTTTCTAAAATACTGTAATAAAAATATGAATTTTTTTTGTCTTCCAATGCAACGCCAAATGTGTTTCTGGCTCCAGCACTCTCCTTCTTTCTGACTTACATTTTCTGGTTTATTGCTATGCCTCTGGTTTAGTCGAGAGACAAGTTGAAACCAATTGTCACTCCAGACAGAACCACAGAAGTGAAATTTCTGTTTAAACATGCAGACAAAAGGACTATTGAGTTCATTAGAATCCTTATATACCCCATAGTTTAGAAATCACACTGATTCAAATTCCAATGAGGAAGATTTACCAGCATGTTGCTTCTTCCCAGTATATCACTTCCTCTAGTTTTTCTCTCCATGTAAGCATCCTTGTTCCCAAATCAGAATATCACCCATGAACAAGTATTTCAGAGTCATACAGTCATCTACAACTGCAGTAGCCATAGACTATATGTATATTTTATAAAACTCCATAGCAGTCGTACTCTGAAATTCAACATATCACAGACACCTCTCAAAACCTTCTGACAAACATAAGACTTGGAGTAATTCACAGCTACGGTGTACTGCAGGAAAAAAAAAAATCAACATTTTCATCACTGTGCTATGATCCTGCAATAGCAGAGTAGTTCCTAAACAAAACTTTTAGAGTGTCTTGAAATGCAGTGAATGGCCCTCATAAAAGAGAATAGCAAGAAACCCAAGTTAATGGTCCCTGCCAATCTCTCCTAAATAAAATGTTCACCTTTCGCTCTAAATCTGCCTGGTTTGAGCACATTAGAACAATGCACAATTTTCTGATCTCTACAGGACAACAGGGGAAGCCAAAAGGTGGTTTTCTTACTGTCTAGGGATAGAGTAAACAAATAGTGAGACAGCTTCTCAAATCAGTGATTTTTGGAAATACAAATGTATTGGGTACTCGGGAGATCCTAATTTCCCATCCCCAGAAATTTACTCTTCCCATCATATAGTCTTTATAAACTGATGTTTATAAAAATTCAGTTTTTAAGACATCATCGGCTTCTCACCCTCACTACTGTTGTTTGCAAGATCACTTCATGTTACGCCCTAGAAACATGTTAGGACTCTTTTCCTCATTTTTGACCCGAAGTTCTTTGATTTTATGACAATGTTATTATTCAGTTTAATTCCCTTCTTGTGTACAACTATCTTTTACAAATCTTTTGGTCTTCCTTCCTCTGTAACTATTCCATTTTAATCTGTTCTTGAACACATGAAAACTTGCATGAACACATGAAAGCTTGCAAAAAAGGTCTCCTTGGTGCTTCATACAATGCAACTCTTGCATTTCTAGCTCTACTAGAAATACTTGAGTCAATGTGTCCTAATACTGCATTTCAAAACTGCTTCAAAATTGTCATCAACAGCCATCCTCCAATAACCAATACACCAAGATCTTTTACTTCCACTTAATTCCTTATGATGGATTGTATCTTTAAGCAGTGTGTGCTGCTCTGCTACATTCCTTTAAGAAGGAAAGAACTGAATCACACGGGCCTTATGGAGAGGAGGAGACTGTTCTTAGCTTCAAGCAAATACATGGAGGAGAGACGCTTCCATGAAGCCAGGGTGTTGTGGGCAGAAGAAAAGGCAAAAAAAGTCGGGCAGAGCAGCGGAAGGGTGGAGAGACTCCTTTCTAAGGAGCAGGGAGGAGAGCCAAGGCTAGAGCTCTATACCTTCATTTTATCCTCCAAGAGAGGTCTGGCAACTCAGAAAGCCACTCTGTGGACTGAAATCACAACTGGAGGGAAGGATCCAGACAACAAAGTTTCTGTGGGCAGGAGGCAGATTGTTTATAAATTCATTCTTCTGTGCCAGCTCACCTAGCCACTGGACTTTCTTTGTGTAAAAAACAAACTGTTCTAGTGTACATGCAGGTTAAACCTGGTCCTTTGAGAATGAAAGTCACTTATTTTTCTACTTTGGAGAGCTTATTATAAGAAGGATGTTCAGGCAGACCCAATGCAAAGCTCCGGATGGCTTAAAAGCCCATGTGTGCATGACCTTATGTTGCTCAACCCCTGCCTCTTGTTCTTAATCTAAAAATTAGTGTGGAAGAAGTCTCAGAGCGTAGGACAAGTCTCAGGTCTT
>VWYI01037936.1:321-13220 GCA_013399455.1 Anthoscopus minutus | reverse complement strand
TGGTTGGGATACTTCTACACTGCTGTCAAGCAGTGGAAAATATTTCATATCATACATGAAACTTCAGCCCCCGCTCCAACAACCTAAACAGGTAACTGAAGGCTAACTTTTTGCTAGGTAATAAATTGCTTGAAGATAGGAAACACTAATCATTAAATCAAGACAAATTGGGAAAAACAGATTTCATAGAAATGGATTTTTGCTGTGGAGATATCATGTGTAGAAAAACTAGACAATTTTTAGGTAATTTTTTCCTCCTTCCTAGACATCCTTGCCTAGAGACAAACTTCAAAATACATGGAAATGTTTTATCATGCTGTCAGTGCATAGACTTAAAGTTGATAGTTGGATAGCAGCCTAAAAAGATTAACTTAACATTCAGAGTGCTTATTTCTTTCCAGGGGAGAGTGTCCTTGAAAGGCCTCTTGGAAAGGCTGATCACTGAATAGGGTCAATGCTACAACCATCTAGAAACAGTGCTGCATGTTCTAATGTCCCCTTTGTGCATGTGGGCAGCTGAGAAATGTGGTTTGGTTTAGATAGCTTACTCCTTTTCTGGGCCCTTAAATATAAGAGAGCTCATGTGTGCTTTTAAATGAAGACTTTCAAGAAGTTTAGACTGTGGTTTGGTAATTACATAGTGTGTTCTGGCTGCTACTCCCTACGTGACAAATACTGAGAGTTTCTAACTTTTTGGCTGGTGCCTCTAGTGGTAAAAAAAGTTCATCTCATTAACTTTCTACAAATGATGATCCTTAGTGAAGCTTTAGTACAAAATTCAAGTTCCATGTGCTATATTCCTACAGGAGAAACTTGGTCATTCTGGCTTTACTAGAAGAAACATTGATAATTATTTAATTATACAGCATTCAACCCACTGCCCCTCACTCCCAGTTTTGTTTTTTGTGGAAGAATAGGCCAAAGTCATCTGAGGGCAGAGGAGTGGGAGGATGGTGTCTGTCAAATTCCTGGTGCCAGTGATTTTGTAACTGTAGTGTACCTATACCTAGTCTGAGAAAAGGAGTTTGAAGAATTTCTTGGATGGAAGTGGGTACCTGGTAGATTGTAGCATAGGAAGAGTTATTTCTTCATAGCCCTTTGTCTTTCCAGCAGCCTCCACTGCTAGTTAAATTTATGTAAGTGAATTGGAGAAAGAAAGGTTGTAAAACTGCTTGTTTACAGAGAACGTAATTCAAATGGTGTCATGAGAACTACATTTCAGTATTTGATATAGTGCATCCATCTGAGAGAAAAACCACTCAAAAAAAAAAGCTGTTTTTCACCATCTTGGGTTTCAGAAGCAAATACCCACTGACTGCTGAAGACTAACATTTTGTTTGTTAACTGTCTTTGTAATTCAAATGTCACAGGCAAGCAGTGGATGTTCCTAGTTACATGGTGTCATCTAAGGGTTCCTTGTTGACCATCAAGAATCTCTATCAGAAGGCTGTTTAGTACTCCCTGTATGAGTATGACAGACATGACTTTCACTAGGAACTACCCCAACACTTTCTTTTGGTATTCAGCAGTTAAAAGGATCTACTCTAGAGTATGGCCTCTGCAAGTGGCTGTGACGTCTAGCATTAATAATTAGACCTGACATTCATTTTGTTCTTCTCATCTGACACTTCAGTAGCAGTTAGTTAATTTAACACTAAGTGGCAGTTTTTAACATGGTACTGTAGGGGCAACTGAGAAAATGAAACTGCCTTTAAATTACCTCAGAACAGAAGGAAGTCAAGCAGCCAGCCTGGTCATTAGGAGCCTAACAATCACATTAATGAATCAGTGAAGACTTGAAATAATCACAGCTTGTGTAAATCAATTATATCCAGAGCCTGTTGTTCTGTAGAGAAGAAGTGAAGCTTTGCACTCTGCCTCAAGAGGCAGGGGTGAGCGGGGGTCTGCTGTGAGGAGCTCAGTCCTCATTAGAGAATATTCCAGTGCCCCATGTGTGCTTAGCTATAAGGCAGCTTCCCCTTTGCCTGCACTTCCTCTTTTGGCTGTTCTTTAGCAGACTCATGATGCTATAAAACATGGTCTTTAGTGTTAGCCATAGTTCACAGGAAGGAACCTGGCCCAAATTCATAGAAATCAGAAGCAATTGCATGGGTAAATCCAAGAACAAAAGCAAGATCTGCAGAACCCCCACTGCTCACGTTGCAGAAGGTAGGGCAACTGAAATAGCACACAAAGTCTGGGAGGCCTCCATTAGGCCTGCAGCAACATCCCTAGGTGGTCCTTGAAGGAGCAGTCCCTGCCAGCATGTCTGGGTCTTATGGAAAGGCTCCAGTCCTCTTCTGAGGGCAGCATGCAATGCCTCATCCATGTGTTGAAACAAAGGCTCCAGGACTGATAATCAGGCAGAAAGACATCCTGTGTTATTTAAGATTTTCAGAAATTAATATTAAAAGTGGAGCAATACATTGAAAACTAGAGCATAAAAATCAGTTCAAGTCAAAGGTGGAGCTGCCATATCAATTCTTGCATGAGACTCCTACTCAGTACAGGCTGTTAATTTATGAGCTGCATTTAATACCATTCTTAAGTTTGACTATAAATTAAAGTCCAGAAGACCAGCTAGGCAGAGCTCAGCTCTTAAAATTATAAGGATTAAAAGGGACATTACCAGGTGGTAGTAGAGACTATACACTACCAATGATTTAATTTTGGTTCTCTGTATTTGTTAAAAATAGGAAAGAAATCAAGTCAATGTATTCTCATCTTGACAAATTTATAGCTTGCCTTGCTAAGAACTTACAGTTTGCTATTAGAAGCAGTACAAAGAGCAGTACAATAGAGAACTTACAGTTTGCTATTAGAAGCAGTACAAAGAGAAAACCTGACAAAGAGCCTGGTTTACTTAAGAGAGGAATCAAAACCCAGAGAAATCCTTAGCCTGGCACAGAAGAAAATGCCTCAGTCAGCAATTTATCTTAAACACACAAGCTGACACAATTAGCTACAAAGAGGAATTGTCACAGGATCCCTTGGCACTCCAGAGTTTCTGTGTGCTGGTCCATCATGTTTGATTGTTTAAGCCTCGTGGACCTTGGAAGTATGACTTGCCGATAGAGTCCTGTGCTTTGTAAGGAGTCGCAGCTGCCTTCAGATTAGATCTATATGAAAGGCTATTAAGCAGCTCACGTGGTAGGTAAGTGGAAAGTGTGTTGCACTCATTCTGCTATTTGCTGCCTCTTTCATATAAGGCAAATCTCTCCTATGCCTCAGCCTTCCCACTTGTAACAAGTCATGGGGCTATTGCAAATACAAACCAGAGCTTGTAAAGCTCTAGGGAAACGATGGGGGCATGTGCATAGCTGTACTCATACACAGCAGCACACGTGTATAAGCAGATTTCACTTAAAGATGCCCAATGCTATCATTCAACCAAATTTTAGCAAAGACCTGAGGTGAGTTGTTCTGGTGTTTTGCCTCTGTGGTTTTTCTGGTAGGCAATGTAGGTGATTGTCCTGGTTTTGGCCAATGTTATACTGTATCACCTCAGATCACTGCCAGCAGCAGGCAAGGGGACTCTTTCTTCAAAGAGGAGTGAAATTTCTGGTTGGGAGAAAGCACAATGAGGAGATTGGTTGGGATTCCTTATGGGCTTTCCACGTAAATAATTTCTTTGTCTTATACATTTCATTATCAATACAGTTGTTGTTACTGTTCATTTTCTTATCTCATTGCTGTTTCCAGTAAATTGTTCTTACTTCAACCCAATTTTAAGCTTTTGTGCCTCTAATACTCCTCTCCATCCTGCTGGAGTGGGAAGCAGGAGGGGAAAGAGGCAGGAGGGGAGTGAATGGCAATGTGGCTTGGGAGAGCCTATGTGGAGGCATTGAACTGGGGAGTACCATTCCTAAACCACAGAGAACTTAAGGATATTTACTTCTCTGTTAGTTGTAATACTTCACATTAAACATACTGTTCTAAACTAGAGAGAAGACAGAAATTACATACATATTAAGTTTAATCCACTCACATAAACTGTGTATGTGTCCATTCTGCTAGACTTACTGCTCTACTAAAATGCGTGTTTGAAAGAAACAGAGAGAATAAGCACAAAATACTGTGTCATTAACTGGATTTCAAATAACCATGGAAAAATCCTTGGAGGTCATTTTGTACAGCCTACTGTCAGAGCAGGGCTCCTTCCAAAGTTAAATCAGGTTGCTTGGCTGGGCAAGTTTTGAGTTTTCTATTTAGGTCAGACTTTATTACTCAGTTTTGATTAACATATCTTTATGATGCTAGTTTCTTTTAGCAATGAGTTGACAAGCTTTCTGCTACAAGGACACAAAACAAGGCACTGTTCTTTGAGGAGTGAAATGGACGCAAATGCAGATGTCAGCCATCAGGGTGAGTAAGAATGAGTTCTTTGGCACAACTAGCATAATGCTTTTGATGAAAATAAATATATTTCAGGACCTGACTCAGTGAGCTTTATATGTTGACATGCTTAAGATTGAATTTTTTTGTTTACAAACAGCCTCAGTCAGTAGTTCCAAGACTCATATTTTGCATATACTCAGGTTACATGGGAAATTCAACAATAATCTGGATTTACTTTTTGTTGTTTGGAAGTCTCATACAAATGCCTACTGTAATGGTCATGCATTAACAGCATAAATACATTTTCAAAAGCATCAATCTATTAGTGTGAGAAAAGGCCTTAAGGATGTAGTGTTGCTGACCTTCAGTTGTTTCTGTTCACTTTTATAGGACTATGCCAATAAGAATATTTTTTTAATCAAGATTTCTCTTAACAAAATTATGATACGTTGCTATGATTGTGACATTTACATTGTAATAGCGCTAAATCATCTATGTCCCAAAGAAGCAGAGAAATTATCAAAAGTTTAAAAAAAGTTAAAGAAGACAAAAAGGAAAGTGTCTTGGGCTGATTATCTTATTTATCCCAAAGACAAAAAGTAAAACTCAACACCACTTGTATCCCTATACCATTTTGTCTTTAGGACAGAGGACTGGCAAAGAAGCTGGATCTACTATATCAATCTGTTTGTCCTTCCCTGTGAATAATATGTGCTATTAGAAAACTGCCTGGTGGCATTTTAAAAAAAAGAAAAAAAGGTAATTTGTTAACTGTTTAATAAAGCTGTAGTACTGAACATGTAAATAGTTCCTTGACTTTGCCTGTTTTGGTTCCAATCCTGCATTGCCTTCTCCCTGGAAGCAGGTATTTTTCCACTACAGTTGGTCTTTTTTAAAGCAGTCATGAATAAATATTTCATTTCTGCATTACTATTGCCACATGAGGCTTTCATTTTTAATTTCTACAGTGAAACTTCCTTCTCAACAGACCCCTGAAGTCATTAGCAAACACAAGCAGTCCAGAATAATCACTTACATAGGAAGCAAGACATCAGAGTCAGTAATGTGAGAAGAGACATCTTTTTGCTGGAAGCTATGTCACCCCTGTATTGTTGATGATATCAAAGCAATCAAAGGCTCTTTTCTCTTTTTTTCTCTGAAAACAGTGCTAAGCATTCAAGTTCGTGTGCTGAAGAAATAAATTTCACTGAGAAGTTGGCAGACCACTCCCCACCTGGCTTCTATCCCCTTGCCCTTCTGCAGTAACACAAAAGGAGCAGAGATGTGCCTGCAGAAGAACTGAACAGATTTGGAAAGTGGTGTGGCAGGAGATCACACTTAACCAGAGCCCTGCTGCAGCCTGGCAGACCCTTTGCAGAGTGGTGCCCTGTGGGACTGATCCTGCTCGTGCTGGGGATGGGGATAGCCCCAAAAAAGCAAAGGAGCACAAAGGTTTCACAGTTGCTCGCTTCCTTCCCGTGCAGATGGGACCTGTGCCAAGCACAGATGAGCTCTGAGGAAGTGTGCTGATTCTCCCCCTCCTCCCTGCAGCAGCTGTGCACTCCAGCACCCAAATAAGTCTTCATCACTCCATGGTGGCTCTTTTGTTCAACTGTTTTTAAACTTGGAGACCCATTTATGCAGTCAAGTTATTAACACAAGATTCAGGGCTTGAACCTGCATTGTCGTCTGCTTTGTGCAGTAATTTAATGGGCATGCCAAATGGTAGCTGAACAGCACTAAACCCTTGACCAGCTTTTTTTTATCTTTTGTGTACAGACAATCGATTATACAAGAGGCAAAACAGAATAGCTTGTTTGATGTAAAACAAGCTGCAAATTTTGTCGTATTGTCATTTGCATCCTTACTAGAATTAATTAAAATTCACTTCATGCAACTAAAGGAGAGCCCTATACTGAGATACATGTACCTAGGCATAACAATTGATATCAGGTCAACTTGTTTGTTGTGAACATTTAAGGAAGAACAAGTTTTTCTTCCTGAATGTTTGTAAAATTTGCCCCCTTTTCAACAAAATTATTACCTTTAGATGCAGGGGGAAAAGGAATGGCACAAATTACAAAATAAGTACTATGTATTAGGAGTTTTTAAAATTGGTTTCTACTTCAGAGTTATATATCATTTCCTTTTTAAAAGTATAAGAATATAATTTTCTGTGTCTGAAACCCTACATGCGAGATATGACTGTGTGGAGTCTGGAACACTGTGTTTCCCAAAACATCCACAAGAAGATGGAACCCTGGGACTGGAACCTGGTTTCCTCAAAGTAGCAGCTTCACAGCCAAAGCAATAGCCTGAAAGTAACAGTCAACAAAGATCAGCAGGACACATTTTACAGAATAGCCTAATGGTAATAGCCTAAATGGTAGTGGTAATGAAGATATTACTGAGATGAATTGGTTAAATTTACAGCAAAACTTTTCTATCTCAGTTGTCATGTGTCTTGTTGACTGCTCTGTGAAGGAAACAGCAGTCTTTGCATGAGGGGAAAATGTCTGTGTATGTAAAGGTCTGGAGTGTATATTTATTGCATAACAATTTAATCTTGAATCAATAGGGCTTGCCACAATTATACCAGCTTAAGAAACCAATGAAGCTTTAAGGACACACTCTGAGTTTAGAATATCCCTTCTCTTCAAGGATAATTTTGATCTGCCCTTAAGAAACAAAAGAGAGTTTTCTTTGAGTTGAGATATCTATTTTTACCACATGGTGTCAAATGCCAGAAGGAATTCTCTGACTTGAAATTATGCAAAGAAAACCTATATGACATATTTCAATAGTGACATTCTAAATTTCAAACTTCTTGCGTGGTAAAGGATATTTTCATATGTTTAAATATTTAAATGGGCAGAATTATATGTGTTACTTTAAAAAAGAAAAAAAAAACTGGAAAAAATCATTTGAAGCAAAATTTTATCTTCTGATGTATTCAGATGCATGTGTAGATCCAGAACTATTGTGAGACGTGAACTGTTTTGGATAATATGTCTATTTAACAAGCAGAAAGAACCATGTTATTTCAGGGCATCCAAAAAAAACCCTATATTTGAATATGAAGACCCTTGAAATAGAGCAAATTATTATTTTAAGAAAACGATATTATTAGTTTTTGATACATAATAGAATAACATATTTTAATGGAAGAAAATTAATAAATATAACAATGTCAGCCACCAGCTGACAGGACCAAGGAGATTTGCACATATCTGTTTTATATTTCTATTTTTTGTGCTGTACATCCACCAGAGGCTAAAACTATGACATCACAGATACTTTCCTCATGACACATTGTTTGTCCACCACGGAGGACAGCATGATAAATTTTCATCAGGCAGTCTGTCACCCAGCTGGCAGACAGTGAAATACAATACTGTCAGAGGGCAAGCCAATAAAGAAAAGAAGACAGAGACACAATGTTTTTCTGTCCTATGACCACCATTTTAGTTATGCTAATCCAACAAATTAAATGCAAGAAAATCTACTTAAAAGGCAATGTTACGCTCCAGCTGCCAAAAAAATCGAGAAATTGCAGTGTGATGCTGCTTCTGAAATGTGCCCTCTCCACGTGCAGATGCACACGTACCACACACTGAGTGTGGTTATGTCACGCTCAAAAGTAATGCTGAATATTCCATTTAAAGGGAGCCAAGCAGACAAGTGAATAAATTAGTGCTGTTAGAACAGCTGAAAATAGTTTTTTCTATCTGTCCCTTTTCAATTAGTTCTCATATATTGCGTTAATATTCTGTTTCCTGCTGTAAGAAAGAGGGGAAAGAAAAGCAGCAGATAACAAATTCCTAGTTTAGCATTTCCATTGTCTTTCATGTTAATGGGTTTTCCCAGGCTCAGGGCTGTACCTTATGCTATGTGGCAGCCTGTAATAGTTTCTCTGAACTGTTATGCCTGAGTATTAATCTGTAGGCTTAATTCTGCATCAGAGGATATATCCTTGTTAGACAATTTTCTACTCCTTTTCACAACAGACCATGTGTACAAACTTTTTTCCTGTGATTTAAATAAACATTTGTTTCCATGGCATGGGATTCAGCAAGAGTTATTCGTAGTATGGTGACAATCTTATTTTGGCTTCTACTATTTTAATTTTTAATTTTATTTTTAATTTTATGTTTTAAAGATAGTAAGTTATTTGTTTATTGAATTAAAATAGGGCCTTTGCTCCTATATTTGTAAATTCTTTTTTAAGAGCTTATTCTGTACCAGCTCAATTGTCTTGTGATTATATCTTTGTCTAAGAAAGATATGTCTTTCTTAGACAAGCTGAAAGGGGGTCATGTTACTAAACTGAGATTTTACTTTTTAAACAAAAGGGGTTTGGGTCTTGTAACTGGTAACTGAGGCCAAACACCGTACTATGAAGCTGAATAAAAACTAGGCATGAATTCCTGCTCAAGGAATTCAAAGATGGCAGATGAGACCTTGAAGCAGAAAATCTATGAGCAGTTTTGCTACTGCAAATCTCAATTCCTCAGAGAGACAGTAGGTATACTTTCCTCCTCAGAGAGTCAGGTGGGTATCCCTGGACAGGCTGGAAAGGGTGTGAGGGATTTCCATATATGAAACTACTTATCCACATCATTACAGACAGAAAGAATCCAATAGACTATCATGAGAGAATGATTAGAGAGAACATGCTGATCCTTCACTCATCACACTATAACTGCACACAGCCTGTTTTGGGGCTTCAGTGGCCCTCAGCTACTCAGCAGCATCCTGAGAAAGGGCTGAAAAGGGATTGCAAATATTATTGACTTCATGAGCCATAAATCTTCCAGCATTATTATTTCCAAGACACCTGGTGAAAAATTGTAATTCCTGAACAGCCATCCAAGCATGCCATTAAAGACAAGCACGATGGCAGTGTTGCTGAGTTAGCATCACACTGCAACTTGGTACCCAAGAAGGTGTGAAACACAGATCCCCAAGGCTGACTCCACACAGAAAGTGCAATTTCAAGTGACTCTTTTAGGTTCCCCTAAGCCAACCCTGCAATATCAAGTAGGTGCAGTAAGGACTTGGAACTTGGCATACTTCCAGGCAGAGGCAGGAAAATTTTCAACCATAGGACCTCCCTATAGGGCTCAGGGCTCTCCATGCTGCTTCCAACTGCAGGCAGGGGGCCTGGGAAGGGCACTTCAGTTTCTCACTTCTGCTTGGGGAAAAGCAGCAGTCCCCAGAAGTTACCTGAGAAAACACAGTACCAGTGGCAAGATTTAAAACCTCTGCCACAGCTCTTTAGTGAGACTCAGAGAATGTTACACTTAGCAGAGGGTTGTAATACACCCAATCTGTCCTTGGTGTCTACCTTTCTATCTGGCAGGCAGTTGACTGGGGAAACCAGCACACTTATATACCCAGGATAGCTTTAAGTAGTTTGTGTCTTAATGAATTAAAATTCCTTGGGTTACTAAAAAAGAAACTCGAAATTTTTTTGGCCTATTGCTACACCATGGCTTGTTCAAGTGAATCCAGGCCTTTCAGAAACCTTTACTACCACCAATTATATTTACCATCTATTATATCCAGCATCTATTGTATCCCCCAGCCTTTCAGCCATACTTTCTATATTCTCTCATTTTCAATCTGACTGACACAACAGTTGCTTTCAGGGAATGTAATCTTTAATTAATCAACTTACTAGCAGATGTCTTCTGCAGGCTATAATTTCTCATCTAAAAAGACATTTTTCTACCAAGAAAATATAAGGCTCGTAAACCCCCCCCTCAAATTGTAGCTGTAAAAAGTAGTCATTTTCTCTGCTGTAAACTTCATCTCATCACTCCAGTGATGTGATTTGGCAGCCAAATTCTTCAGGGTCTCTGCTGTCAGTGCCCATTATTGCACCTTCTGGTGAATGCTGGAGTGTTGAAGCATCATCACAAATAAAAGAAATTATGCTGCTGACTTGTTTTGTCACAGTGACAGCCAAACCACAGTAGTAGCAATAATAACACTTCTTAATCCATAATTGACCATAGTGAATACTGGAGCAGAAAATAGGAAAATAGATTCCAAAGCTTGTATCAAGCAATCTAAATTGTTCATCCTCCTCTGAAAACCATAGTTTTACAGCTATTTCCATACAGAACTGCACAGTGTTGATGTACCCCTAACCAAAGATTTATAAATGTTAAGAAAGCACAGTGTGCCCCTATTCCTTAGCTGAGTTTCGTGTAGCTGCTATCACAGTACAAAAGCTGATAAATTCTTCCAGTCTTGAAACTTAATTTTATGGATGCATCACATGCAAAAACATCTAGGGTACCAGAGAATGTTACAGTTGACTCTTAATGTAAGGTCACAGCCTGTGGCTGTCAAAGAAAACAAAGAAAGTCTGTACTGCATTTGTACAGACCTATTATTAAAGTTACTGAGCTATTTTGCCTACCACATATTCATATAGCTAAAGTCAAAGCCTGTCTTTCTTACAAAACTCAGTCAATCCAACTTATCTACATAGCTATCAAACCTTCTTGTGTATCATGGCAAGTTTAGCCTCTTGTTTCCTTGTAAATATAATAATAAATAATATTTGGTAATCTGTGCCACATCTCCAGCACCTGCAGCCTCAGACACGCAAGGCCCACTGCCTTCACCCACTGTTGTCTGTCTGCAAAGGGCAGCAGGACTGGGAACCAGGAATTTCTGAGCACCAGCAGCTGCATGAAATTTTGGGTACTAATGGCATGAGTCAGAATAGGTTATATCAGAAGCAGAATACCTGCTTTAGAGATACAACCTAACACAGAACTTGTGAGCTGAGAAATCTGTCTGTTTGGGGTACCATCTAATCACTGAACAGCCAGTGGCCGTTTGCATTCCTACTAGCAGCTAACAGAGACCTGGAAATCATGGGATGTACATTCTCCTCTCATTCATTTCCCTGTCTTGTCAGCCCTTTTATCCTTTACTTAGACTCAATAACATATCCAAACAGCTCCTGAATGAGAGATCTCACATGAGAAATTCACATCTGACAAAGTTATGCAGAGGGCAAGCCAGCAGGAAGCTTCTTTCACAGTGACCAGAGTCAGATTATAACTTTTAGTCCCACAGCAAGTGTAGAAAATCTCAGTCAGAGGTTAGAAATCACACAGGAATTCCTCTTAACAAAATGAAGTTATATTGCTGAGAATTTTATAGCAGGGCACAGTTGCTTTTCCTATCCAATTTAGCATTAATCATTACGTTCCACCTCGACAAAAATGATTGGTGTTTTGTCACATCCTATCACTTTAATGTTGCTGTGTGGCTACTGTTCATTTTTATTTGGGGCACATCTGAGGTCTGTAAATTTGAAGAGGCTCACTTCAAGACAGAAATCAGCAATTAGGTAGTTCAGACGTTGAAAACTCAGTGCGCAGCTTATTGCACAATATCAGGGAAAATTAATATAAGAATATCATCTCTTTTTTCATGTTATTTACATTTCAGCATAACCCAAATCCTCTATAAAAGTAGGGATTGCATTGTACTCAATAATGACTAGAAACAGGAAAAGTGATCCTACCCTAAAGGATTTCCAATTAATTTGGAACAGAGTGTAATATAAAAAAAAACATTGAGGCAAAAAACATAATCATAACAATAAAGCTTTTTTCATTATAATAATAGTCATGTTTTCCATAGTCAGGACTAGATCTATTAACTGAACTGCCTATCACAATCCTTAGAGCCACAAAGTGAAGCCTTCAGGCATCATTCCAAACACCAGAGCCCTGAGTAATATTAAAATACTTCCTCCCAAGACAGGAGGGGAGGAGGAGAGCTGGGCATCCATGTCAGGAGTTCTCCAAGTTGCTTTCCCCCAACAAAAAAATGACAAAAGTTCCCTTGAAGTTTTGCAGACTTCTGGTAATTTTTAAAGAGTCCATAGGTTAGCATACTTTTGGTCAAAATGTAACAGGCAAAATGGGAACAAAAGCAGCCATAGCATTGAAGGAAGCATCAGAAACTAAAGCTGGAAAAGCATTTTTTCAGCACTAGGCCAAAAGAGTCCATAGCACAATCAAATAATGGATTTTCCATATTTGTACTGATGCAGCTGTATTTTAATGAGCAGAACTGATAATGAGATAATGACTAAGAATGTGTCATGCTGTTCAAGCAAGGAATCTACCTGCAGGTGCAGCAAGATCCTCTCTTTCCTTTTGTAATGGAACCTCTGGAGCTTAGAATAGATTTGCCCCTTGAGGACAGTCTGCCTACTGGTGTTAGACTTAAGAACCTAAGATTTGCTGTTAAGCTTCCTGGGGATACACTAAGGTCACAGATGATGTATGTCACATAGTATTTTCTTAATGGATTATTTTTACTGCATTATTCTTTGTAAGTTTTCTGTCTTCCCTGCTACTTTCATCTGTAAAGTTCTTTTAGTCCCTTTGTCAAAAACCTTGGTTTTGTAGATACCAAGCACTTCACTTTTTCATACTTCAAACAAAAAACTGCCTGGTAGGATCTCCACATGTAGATGTCTTATACCCTTCCCACCCCTTTGTCAAGAGTCACCTTTTTCTCCA
>VWYI01037930.1:0-16304 GCA_013399455.1 Anthoscopus minutus | reverse complement strand
TGTCCTGTGCAGGGCCAAGAGTTGGACTCTGTGATCCTTTTGGGTCCTTTCCAGATTTTCTATCATTCTATGATTCACTGAAGTGCAACGTAACTGCAGCAACATAAAAACTAACCCAGACAACCACACACACCTCCCTCAGAGCTCAGTCTTCACTGGAGCCATGCCTCCTAATTAACAACTATCATCTGCTCTGATTACCAGATATTCTGGATTAAATTGTATACAGGCTGATTTTAATATCCTGTGTTAATATCAGACACTTTGTTGAAATGGCTGTTTGGACAGGTTTCCAAAATCAGAGCATTGTGTAGCACTAGGTACAATTCTTTATGTTCCAAGAAAACAGAGAGAAGCTCTTGAGCTTCTTGAGATGGAGTGAAACACTTAGTGAGTCACAATATGAGTTTTGACTCCCTGTCATGAGAGCCAAACACAATGAATCACCCCTAGGCAACAGCTGGAGAATTTGGCACAAATAAGTTCTTTGAAGAACATATAAATAGAGCTTTATGCAGCATATGTTCTCTGAAGAGCTAGGAGACCCTCTTCCCTTCAGATTTACTATGCTATTAGGAGCACAAAGGGCTTTTTTCAGGGGGAGAACATAGCAATTTCATTTTTGAGGAATGGACACTCAGCACAATCAGCACTTGAGAATGAGGTTGAATGCTCCAAACTATGACAGTGCCCTCACAGAACATGACTCTACACATAGAGTCCTGAGATCTACATGAATATGTAACTTGATAATATCAGGTATCTATGCAGGAATGTATAGCTATTCTGCAAAGAACTGCTTCTCTGCTTAAGTTTTGCACTGAAATTCCTTTTTACCTGTGAATGAATTAAGCACAAGACTGGTCATGCAATGTGGACTATGAACTCGGTGTTCAAAGCCAAGATGAAGAGTGCAAGAACATGTTGAAATATTTGCTGAAGCATTTTTGTCAGCCAAAGCCTATAATATACTTACAGACTTTCACCCCAAAGGAGTAATTATTGCATACTCAGGATCATCACAGAAAGAGAAAAAAATATAGTAAGAACATTTCTGTGTTAAAGCAATTTCATTGCTGTATGATTTTCTAACCAAACTGACATCCAAAAACTTCCAAGATAACCATGTCCCTAAAATAACTTTTCTTCTGAAATTTCAATTTGCATCTAACCTGTGGTGCTGAGAAGAAAAAGAGAGCACACCTGTTATATAAGGGTTCACACCCCTTATCATGAACTTCATTGACACCTGTGGCTAGCTTGGCTGTTTCCCCACTAATCCATGAGAAAACTAAGCTTGGCCAACATTCCATCAGAGTGGTTTGTTCCCTCTACCTTTTCCACGCTGGCTTAAATTTCCTGACTAATGTGTAAAAAATCTGGAGAAGCCTGAGTTCCTCACAAATCTGCATGGGAGTAAATAAAAGGGGCAAGAAGGGAATGGCAAATCAGCCAAATCTGGCTGGATCTATGGATCTATGGCTATAGATCCACAGAGCAGGTGGCTTTTGCTGTGGATGCCTTTGTGTTTCCTCATGCAGATTATTTAGTAGCACATGACTAAACCTTGAGTGCAGATACATGACTCCGGAGACATTTCCTCAGTTTATGGAGTGAAGGAAAAAAGCAGAAATTGTATTTCAGAACATATTAGATATTTCTGAAATATTTGATGGTACATATACTGTGTGTTTAGTACATGCATTACCCCTCAAAGTATTCATGCATGTATATTTACTTTTATAATTTATAGACCCGTTACAACACCAAGCTCTCTTCCAGATGTCAAGAATAAAACTATATTTCACAGCTACTTTTACAACTGATACTAAATCTAGCAGATGCTTTAAGTACTGTGAAAGTTATCTGACCTTGAACAAGAAGCAAACCCCACTGGAAGACTTGTGTCTCAGAAATTATCAAGATGTGCCTGCAAATGGTTGCTTATTTGCAGCCAGAGACTTTGGTTCTGCAGTCTGTTCCTTTTTAAAATGGAAGGTGCATGCTTAAGTCAAAAATCTCAAAGCCAAAAATACCTTCTTTTAAAACCAATTGACCAAGGTGTGGGGCTGGTAGCTTTCTTGAAAGTTTCACAGTAGTTCTCCAAGAAATGTACACATCAGCATTAAACAGCCACATCTTAATAAAAGACAAACATCAGGAGGAACACCAGTGTTGTATTATGTAGCTTGCATTATACCACATGCTGCTGTTGCCCAATAATGTTCCACATGGCTCTTTCACTTGTGAAAATGACACTTTAAGCAGTCAGGAGCCTCTGCCAGTAAGAAAGAAACCATTTAAGAGTACCAGAGGCCAACTGTTAGAACAAAAACTAGGAGAAACCACCAAAATCACCTGTGGTGTTTAGCCCACACCATACGAGTTTTTCCAAGGCTATATTATGGTGTAAATAAATAATTGTAAAAATTAAAGAGACATGGATATAGTGAAAATGGTTTAGGAAACTTTTCCTTCTCTTGCAGCTGACTGGGGGATTTTCTGAGCAGAAAGCAGTAGGTACACCACTATAGTTAACAGATTTCATGGCCATTAATTTCAAGAACAACAATTCATTGAACAAGAGAATATTTTTGGTGGTCTTTTAAATTTCCATTTGATTTCTTCAATTCTTGTCATACAATTCATGGTCATCAATTGCTCTGTATTAGCTTTCACCATGCCATTTGTGACATGGAGTACCCGCTTCCTCTGCAACTGCTCTTCCTCTGTATTAAATTGTTCCATACCTATGGTCACCATCATCACCTTTTATGTAACTATTCTTGTCCTGTTTTAGCCTTTTTGGGGCAGGGCTGCACACAGCCTAGATAAAATAATTACAGATTTATACAGTGGCACAAAGGTCATGTTTTCTGGAGGTCATGAAAAAGGGCAAAACACTGATTCACCCTCTGTGGAGCAAAACAGAGCAATTTCCACAGATAGAAATACTCATGATAATCTCTCCTTCCAAAATATCAGTAAGTAGAAAACCTTATTACAAAGAAGAATATACATCTGTTAAAAGAAAAAAATCCAGACATCAGAAGCAATATACAGTTCTACAGTGAAAGCATAGGAAAAGCTGTGATATAAACCCTCAAATATTCCTAAGATCACACAACTCCACATTAATTTCTCAAAATTTCCATAAGAGTAACCCAGACTCTGATGCCAAACATTTACATTCATCTTCCATCAAATTCAATAGCTTAGGTTTTGCAGTAAATTCATTAGAATTTCAAGCATTCAACCTCTGGAAAATATTTGGCCAATTCTAGAACTTAACCCTGAAAATGGTAAAGTGAGCAAATGAGTCTCTTTAAAGGAGGTTTCCAAGCTTCTAATGGCAACCATGTGGGCCTCTGTACTAATGTCAGTGCATCGTTTCTGTAAGCCACTGTTCAGCAGCTCAACCCTGAAATGGTGATATAAGCTAAAACCCTGTAATACTCTTTCTCAGTGCATTATAGAAAATCTTCAATAAACTGAGCTTTCTAAAATATCAAGGGGACAATGTATTCTTCCTAGAAATCAAAAATTATATTTTTTATACAATAATTAAGTCAAATAAGTATGGTGAAAACAACTGAGTTAAAAGATATCTTCCTGTCATCTCAGTGACTTCCCAATCCCCAGAGCTTTATTGTTGTGTTTATTGTGATGTCACAGGATTCTCTGGATGTGCAACCTTACAGGTATATACAGTCCATGGCTACCTGTGTTGCTTTTTTTCTCTTTATCCCAAATGCTTTCAAAAATAAAATGAAATATTTTGATTTATGACAAAAAGGTTAGTTAGAAAAGTCAGATACTAAATTGTTCAGTGAAATCTTTATCCTTTGATTATACAGTTGGCTGAGCATAAGCATTTTGATTCACTTTATTCCAATTTAATTCTCCATTGCAGCTGACCCAAAAGCTGACTTTTTCTATGCTTTGTATCCCTAGGAAAACAAAAAATTCAGCGATACTTGTTAAAAAATGCATAATATATGTTTCAAGCTTTTGGTTTAGCAAAAATGAAAACTGGAAAAAAAGTCATGCAAATAAATAAAGGCNTTTGGTTTAGCAAAAATGAAAACTGGAAAAAAAGTCATGCAAATAAATAAAGGCCTGATATATTCTCATTCTGAAAACCAGTGATAATTTTTTTTACTGCCACTTTAGATGAATTTGATCATTTCTGCAATATAGCAGACATGCACTATTCTGAAACTTTGTATTTAGCTAAATAACATTGCTTAGTAGTTGCATTGTAATATTTTACCTGAATCTTTGCTCTTTAGAACATTGTCTTAATTGCCCTATTTCTGTATTTTTCCTTTTGTTTCAAAGTTATATTGTATGCTTTCTGCTTTGCTTTATAAGCAGTTACTATTATGTACTGTCAAGTAAACAGAAAGGAAAATGGCATAGATCTCTCTTATTGTGTCTTTTTTAATCTCCACACTGCCTAATTTTTATAAGCAGTGCAACTGAAAAGAGTTCCTGAAAATTGCATGCAGTTTCAAGTATAAAAACACTCTGAAACCCAGTCCTCATGCACAGCACATTTTCATGCTTTGTATCCTTGTTTCTCTATTTACGGAGCTGGAGCTCTAAATATATCTTAAACTTTTGTTTGTTTCTAAAAAGTCCCATGGATTTGAGGTACAGGCTGAATTTTAACATCCATTTCTAAATTTACATCCGTTCTGAGATTTTATAATGTATGTGTGCAAGAGAGACAAAGACAGAAAGGGAAAATGCCTGCAAAAGAGAGTCTCACTTGGCAGGCATTTAATATTCTGTTGCTACAATACTTTATTTTGCAGGAAAGCAGTCAGTAAGATTAACCACATTATAAACTTTCCTGAACATACAGTGTATTGTAGTAAATGTTAGGATTTTTCATAATCCCAGTATTGTGTTACATAGCGCACAATAGCTTTGAGTTGATTTTTTTTCCCATCCAAATCCTTTATTCCTGAATACCCAACATCTGTCCAATCACCCTGATACCTGTGTGCAACAGATTGAAAGGGCAAGTTTCCCTGCATGGTCTCAAACGAAGGCTAAAATGATCAAAACCTCAACTTTTAGCTTGACTTCATTCTCTTGAACCTGTGCCCTGCACAACCACAACAGTGGAGAGGACACTTGGTTTTCTTCTTTTGTTTCCTGTTCCTCTTGTCTCTCAGTTCCTTGCAAACACATGCATCACTTCCCCATTACCAGCCTCCTTAGTTTTGCATCTGAAGTAAAAAGTACACCCGCTGTGTAATTTAGGTTAGCTTCCAGATCTGTGGCACCCAGAGAAGGAGCAGGAAGATATAGGTGGACAGAGAAACCACATGATTTGGTTGGGCAAGAAAGTCTTTCCCATACTCTCTTATGATAAAAAACATGAGAGTTAGAGGTGGAAGAAGCATGTGCATTTCTGTATATTTAGGTACATTATCTAATGGGCAAACAAGTGCTGTATGTAATGCCAGATATATAGAATGTCAGTGTTGCTTGTATGTGTTCTTCCCAATCTACACTAATGATTTCCACAAGGTTTGTAAATTACATTCACAGGGTTTTTTTGCACATAAAGATCATAAAATGAGAAATTTTTTTTGGTGTGTTTTTGCTTTTTTCTTGTTTTATCCAAAGTAGAGTCAACTAAAGGTTTCTTTTGCTCAGAGGAACTTATAGGACACTCAATGAGGCTAATGGCAGTGAGATGGCTTTAGCTGCATTTCTCACAGCTTCACTTAGGAGTACCAGGAACATTTCCATACAGTTTTCTCTAACATCCGTGTTGTGAGCAGTTCTGAGAACATGACATTGTCACCAGGTACTATTAAACTAGGAAATATGTGGGTGGGATCCTGCTTGCCCTTGACATGTGTGAGTGCCTTAGTTCCTTTGTCTTTGTCTGACACACCTCAGCCTCTGTCTTTAGCAGTTTTGGATTTTTCTGTCTTGCTCTGTTTCTATCAGAGCCGTAGTACTGCAAGTGGTATTGTGTCAATAAGCAAGCACTTTGGTGCAAAATTACTCAATCATTAGAAGGGATGTGTGGCAGTGTAGATATTCTAGCTTTTACATTTTTTATCACACTAGGGCTATTTTTTCCTTCTTTCCCACTCTTATTATTAACCTTTTTATAGAAAATTGGCTTACCAAGAATTTATGAATTAGCAAGTCTATTATAATGATGAATGGTAATTACCATTTAAATCCTGAGTCATTCATCAGCTTGTTCACCATATGTCAGGTGATACAAGACTGCATGAATACTTGTCTAGTGAGTATTTCTCAAATGATTGTTATATTTGCCTGAACTTTGGGCTTGAATGCCAAATACTGGGTGAATAAAAGTTGAAATTATAGGAAAAGAAAAAAATTACATTTAATATAAGCAGAGAGGGAGAGACAGCACAATAAGAGGCAATGCTGCTAGTGATACCTATTAGCATTAGACAATTATTAGCACATTTTTTATAATTTAGGAAGAATAAATGTGGATTTGAGCTTTTTTGAACATACATGGAAAAGCTCATACTTACAAATGAAAGCCTATCTAACCCAGTCAAGCCTGAAGTTGTTTGGCAGTTTCTGCCCTCATCAGATGTTTCTTTATGAGTGTGAAGGCAGGTACTGGTTTCTGCCAGGATCCTAGAGAACAGGTATCTATCTAGCCAAACCAGCTGAGTTAATTTGATCCTATCCATCTCTTTCCTTGATCATCCTTAATAATGGAGGAAAAAAAATTGAAAGGGCACAACAGCTGAACTGTCACTCATGCTCCAAATCTACCCTGAGGTCTGCTAATGGAGTAGTGTGGGGACAATTTCACTTCATCTGTCAGTGCCAGACATCCCAGGGGTGCAAATTCAAGATTTCTGTCTCCAGACTTCTCAGTGCATCTTCTCACAAAACACAAAACAATAGAAAGATATCCTCTGGGTCCTCCATAAAAAATAATCTTTTTAAAATATTAGTGAAATTATTGTACCAGGAATGGGTGCAAATTTTATGTGAAGTGATAAAGACTCTAAGGATAAAGTTAACATTAATGATTATCACTTCAACTCTTTCTTTTCATTTTGAAGTACTATACATCTCTTATGTTTAACAGCTCATAAACTGAAGCCAACTTTCTGAATGATCATTTAATTCTTGAAATGTAACCATAGACTAGGAAGAAAGTACTAAGATATTAATCCTGGTTGCAGACAGCAAATGCTAGACCTAGAAGCTTAATGATGCTAAGCTGAATGGAACATACCAAGTCTATTCTCCTAACAAAATACAGTCTCTGTCTGTGTGCAGGTTGGAAGTGTTCACTTGCTATAAGTTTCTGAACACAGGCAAAAATAAAATAACAGTTTTAAAATTAGTAATCTTGCAGAGCTAAATTAAGATGATCTTGTTCCGTTTACCTAGCTGTGGAAAAAAAACAAACCAAGAATATTGTTTTAATCAAAGGTCTGTTGTTCTAACACCCAGTTTTCTTCATTGTGCTAAAAATGTCATTCTGCTTTATATTATTATTGCCTCCTTTTCTGAAAACAATAAGTTTTTTATTGCTGTTCTGAAACTATTTGTATACAGAGAAATGTTGTTGAAGTTTGGAAAGAAAAGGAGCCACAGAATTTCCTGTTGGATCCTCTTACCTTTGGATCAAACTAATGGATGACAATCCATCATTCAACTCAATACACAAACTGGGAAAGGTGTCTACCCAGAGGTAGAATTTACTGCCAGCCTATATCTTGTGGGATGACATTGTGATATATCTTGTGAGTGAGTGTCTTTGTGTACTTTAAGTAGAATCAGGTGCTGTTCATTGCAATTAAAGATGTCTTCTTTGTTTGTTAATGAACTCAATTAGATATAATATTTTTTAAATTGTGTTTTGCATCAATGATAAGATGCTTTTGGTTTAGATGCCCTTGACTCAGATACCCTTGAAAATTATAGAAGGTAACCAAATGGGAGCCTAGGGAAGAGGGCGAGGGGCAAAATTAATCTGCAATCTAAGAGGAAGAAAATGAAGGAGGGAACATGGTAGTAATTTTTTTGTGGGGAAGTTCTGAATAAAAATAATCACCATAAAGATAAAGCCATGTATCTCTAGGAAGGATAGGTATAGGATTTGTGACCATCATTTTCAACTACAAACTTGCAGAGTAAGCCTTTACTCAGATGTAAGGAAAAATATCAGAATAATTTTCTATCCTCTTATGTATTCTGCAGAATTTAACCAGACTGTAAAATAGCATGTTTGTTTTGGCATCTCAGCAGCTGTTAACAAAGGGTTTGGGTGCCTGCAAAAGCCATCCACCATTCAGACCTATGCAATGAGCCACAAACCTGAGAAAAATAACATTTCTGTTTCTCATTGAGGGAAAACACGGCGTAGTAATCAGGTGAGTGTTCTTACAAAGAAAATGCTAAAAAACGTCCTGTATGGTGGCAGATACTATATCCCCAGATCAGCAAAAAGAGCAAAGATTCCCATTGACGCTTCCCACCAGAGGCCCCAGTATTTCTAAGGCTGCCTCTGTATGTCAGCATGTGAAGCTGATCTTTCCCAGCTGACACTGAGCTGAAATTTCTTGGAAGCAGCTGGGGTGGAGGTGTGCCAGACAACCTTAAAAAATAAATCAGTTACAAGTGAACCAGGGCAACCCCAAAGGCTCAGAGGTAGGGTGGGTGTTTTGCTACATGCATTACTAATTAACTGTGAAAAGTTTTGAACGGTCCCAAAATTTTTTGTGAGTACCAGCTACCTTTTATAAAAAAGGCCATAAAAAGAAGGTAGAAAACACAGTTCCAGTAACTGAAATTAAGAATACTGGGTTTGGAGGGGGGAGGTTTAAGAACCCCAACTCACTAGAAAACCCATTCAAGTTTTATTTTGGTTTTAACTTTATGTCATTCTTCATGTCGGAGTGTTCCTTTCCGTAACTCATCTGACATAACCAAGTGATGCAAAATTTTTATAATGGTGATTTCTTTTAATAAATCCCCAATATTTTTTTCTGCACAAATATTACTTCAGCCCACAGAAAGCCTTTGGACTCCTAACTGCAATTAGGAGGCTTGAATCACTTGGAAAATCAGGTACTCTTTATTCTGCCTTGGGGTTCATACCGCAGGAGGTAATAAGTATTCCAGGCCCTGCATTTTTAAGATTAGAGGCCTCAAACGACAGTAGTAATTGTACTAGAATAGCTTGATTTTGGATAACTGAAGTTAAATAATAGTAGTTTTCATATTTTTAAAGCCATCTGAGGGACTGCAGAAGCCTTAAACAAGTTTTATCAATAGTAAGCAAATTAATTGTAAAATTTTGCAACACTGAAAATCTATGAAGATCGGGAGCTGCACACGTCCATTAGGGTCTGAATATATTTTACTGATATTACCAGAGAACATTTTTTAAAGTGAAAAAAATCGGTTTATTTGCATCATTTTATGTAAGAGTAGTAATCTGTAGGCTATGTTTCATAAAGGAAGCTGCCTGTCTCCACCAGACGCAGCTATCTGTTACCTGAAGACATAGTTCATTGACTAGGGCTGGGGAAAAGTTCAGTTGCATGCTGTTTCTACCAGTACCCAGATTAGCTGTGCATGACACATGGATGATTATAGCTCATGTCTACCTCTAAGACAGAGAACAGAGACATACTGAACCACAGAACCACGGACTTGGTCCTGGATAGTTGTACCAGCCACTTCCATTTCTGTTCTTTGACTTGCCTAACTGGTAGAGAGATGGAAACCAGGGACTAGTAGATGATTTTTGTAGTTGATGGGAAAATAATTTACTAAGCCTGGGCTGCATTAGTGGCTGGTATTCTGTAGCCTTGAAACTGTGCTGTGTAAGACCCCAAGCTGTTTGGAAGAAGAGGCTTTAAGTCACCTTCATCTCCTCACCAGAGACCTCCTTGGAATCTGTTCATTCGCTGCGTTCTTGCTTCCTTGAAGCCTTGGGAGGTCTGGTGAGCCAATGGCAGACCCAGTCCAAGGTGCTTCAAGCCATGTCCTTGTAGCCTTAGTGATGCTGCATGCACCAACAAGCAACACAGAGCAGGTGCTGGAGTCCAGAGGAAAAATGGCACATTTCAAAGTAGGCTTAAGGTACAGTGCCTCACCAACACTATGTGGTTAAGAAACATCTGGTTTTCTTCAAGAGCCTCTGTGCTTATTTCTGAACATGACTGTGTATGTGCATGGCTATAGGTACATGCAATATTATATTGTGTGTGTATAATATGCATTTACTTCTTATATTTAAAAATAAAATTCAAAATATAAAGAAAAACGGGTGGTCAGTTAAAACCACCTACACATGCTGAGCTTAGTTTTCCTGAATAAGTAGATTAAAATGGTTGGAAGTAGAATAAGAAATGTTATTAGATAAGATTAAGATTCAATCTGAAGGGGCTATCTGCCCAATCAAGCCCATAAGAGATTTTTGGTTTTCAGAATTCTTGCTGGTAAGGGCAGAGGAAGAATCATATTCAACTGTTTTAAAAACATTTATCCTCTTTCCTTTGTTGTTGTTGCGTGGGTTTATTGTTGTTTTTGTTTGGGTTCTTTTGCCCCTTGTGCTGTGCCAGAAGGCATAAGGAAGTTCTTGAATTAAGTTAATAATGTGAACAAGGATTTTTATCTTAGGAAACCTTTTCCCCATAACAGAAGTAGACAATTACTATGTTTTAAGGATTCATTCAGCTACCTAATAGATAGTGCATAAACTGTGTATATGACCCATAAGAGCAAGATTTGTGAGAGAGATAAAAAATTGTAAGACGGAAGTTGACTTACTGAATTTAGGCTAAAAATGCTTGTACTTGCAGTACTATTTTAAAGGAAACAGATTTAATAATAACTTCACATTTAATCCCTTGGAAGACATGATTTTAACTAAAATATATCACTAGAAAATCAGTGGAATTTTATTACTCTATTTTCAGAATGGAACCCTGACAACACCTCATTTCATTTTAAATGAAAGGGTTGTTAAAGATAAAGTAAATAAATATTCAAATCTGTGATTTGATGGAATTACTACAGTGATTCTATCCAATGATACTATAAACAGAAGCAGATGGATTTGCAAGGACTGTGAAGAGAAAATGCATCCTAAAAATTGATATTGCCTACGATGCATTGACTTACTGTAATACCTACCAAACCATCTTTAACAGTAGGATTTAAATTGCAAAGTTGACATGGCTGGTTTCTAGACCTTGACTTTCCCTGGTAAGGAGATCCCTGATGTGGAGGGGACTATTACTAAGGTTCTGAAGATATCCTCTGCACTGAATGAAGAAAAATATTCATGCCTTTAGGGGTTGTGGGTCCTTGCTGTGATTTACATAACTTACTGTGAGCAGCCATGGCAGACACCAATTACAGAGAACTTTGTAGCTGCTCTACCTGTAGCTCCCAGTGGAAGCCATGTTTCTGTTGTATTAAATCTGTACAGAAATGACAATGGGGGAAAAGGAAAAATAAATGATGCCGTGAACGTTATAAGTAAACCTTTGGGAACAACAATATATGTACTGTGATGCAACAGATAATGCAATTTTGCTCAACATTTCAGAGATCATGCAGACCAAATGATAAAAGAAAAAAAAGCAAAAATAAAAACAAGCTGAGAAATCCAAAACAGACAGGAACTGTAACATCACTTTACCTTTCACAACCATTATCAGTTTTGTAAGGCAAAATTTGGAAGTTGAAATTATTCCTGTTATGTGTTTAGCTAGGAAATGAAATGTGGTCAGGCAAAAAAAAATAATACTTTTACCAAAGTATCATCATATGCAGTGCAGGGTAGAAATTCTGAATGTCAGCCCAAACTGAAAAAATAGTGCTGAAAACTGTCTCAAAAGCTTATGGAATTAGTGGAATTAGTATTCACTATGGAAGCATCTTTAAAGTAGTTCTCTGTACCACGAAAGAGCTCCTGCACTGCCTGAGCATAAGCTGGTGGGTACCCGGGACCTGCTGCCACCTCCAGAGGAGAGCAGAGAAAGCTGGAGGCACATTTCCATCTCTCTGTGTACTGGCCAGGCACATAGGCACGAGCTGTAGCTCAGCTACACATTTATCCAGACTTCCTATGGGCTTGAGAAAGAAAGGAGAAGTAGTCCTTTGTGCAGACAAGGGTGCAAATATTGTACAAATATTCTTGTGATATATCTTGTGATGGAGCTCTGCTGCAAAGTGGCCTGCAGCAGCTGGGCCATCTGCTCTGTGAAGCTTCATCAGGGCTGAGTGGTCTGTGCATGCTGGGGTGCCTGAAGCTGCCCCTGGGACACAGCACAGGTCTTCGTCTTCAAAAAGCCCTGCAGCCCTCTTGAAATATTTCTATTGGGGCTTTAAAGGTTGTCAGGAATCCCTTCGCTGTTATTTTCTCAGTGTTTCCAGGGAAGTTAGAAAACAGCAAAAAATGATCCAATCTTTTATTTTTGTGTCAAACAAAACTAGAATGTCCTTTTAAAACAAACAAACAAGCAAGCAAACACCACCCAACCAAGCCACCCAAAGTATCAATAGCCCCTCCCAAAAAACCCTCACCAAAACCAAAATACACAAAACAAAACTCCTTGAAAGAGGAAAATAGAATTTAGTGTTTTTGTCTTAGCTACTACTGCTGGTGAAAGACAGGATAGAAGATTGAGCAGAAGGGGAAGGATGCAACAATCTTTCAGATAACCCATGCCTGTAATGTGATATGACTGGGTCCACTTTGAACCTAAGTATGAGTAGAAATATTTTGTTCTGCTTGTATTTTTTATTAACTTTTCAGCTCCTACCATTCCTAGTTACTCAGGTAGAAGTTTATTCTGAATTGAGCAGGTATCTACTAGAGTTTTCTACATATATGTATTGTCCAAAGCCTTAAATTTCCTCTTTTCTCTGTTATTGGCTTTATAACAGCCTGTTGATCTCTGGGACCTAGTAAAATCACTTTTGGAACATTTGGAAAAATTGGACTAATGCTCAATGTATTTAATCTTAACAATGTTAAAAAAACCCCAACCACTTGGAGAGTAAATTGACAGTATCAAAAGCTAGAAATTAAGAACTCATGCTCAGTTTATTTTGTTCTTCATTTGAACTTGCCCTTTTGGTTAACAATCCTGTATTTAAAAAATCCATGGAAGTGGTTGTAACTGAATTAAAAGTAGATCCCATGTTGTCTCCTCTCTTGCATGAATCAATCCTGTCTGTAAGACAAAACCTGAAGGGGAAGTGTTGCTCACAAGCGTTGCAAATTTTCACATATGCTGAAGTCAAAAGGTCTCAAACACTCCTATTTGTGTCTCAAGAGCTAGAGTTGATAGTCTGCTATTTCTGCATGCTCTAGACAAGGAGGAAAATGATGGATGAAATCCACAAAGGGCTGAACTAATTTGTCAAGATATGTTAAAATGAGTCTAAAATATTTGTAGCTGGTTGCTATCTTCATTTGGAAAACTGAGCATGTTCACCTCTGAGCACTGGCAGCAAGCCAGACCAAGGACTCTTTGTGAGGATTTTTTTTTGTCTGGCCTGGGCCACAGAAGAATGTAACTGCAAGTCCAGGAGCTTAATCCTCCAGGCATACTTCACAAGGCTTGGGCTCCCTAGTCCATCCCAGAGAGAAGTTTCTGTTCATCTGGACCTTCTTTCAGCATGGAGTAAGAAGGGCTTAACAATCATCTGTGAATGCCAGCTCCATAATGTTGCTGGTGAAAACAGGCCACTTTCTGGATAACCCATGCAATGACAGCTTCACTCTATTCAGCAGTGAAGTCAGTAGTTTTCAGTATACAAAAAATTCTACAGGTCTAAATGTGATTAAAACAGAGAAACAAGTAAAATGTTGATAAAGAGTAGGAGTCTGCAGTGCCTCAAAAGCCTACAAAAATCCCACTGCCTGAAATTCAGAGCCTTAACCATTTCACAGGATCGAAGAAATAACTGTTCATTTTGGTGTCTGTGCCTCCCTTAGCCTCCCTTTGTACACCATGCTCCTGGAAAGCACCATCATCAAAACACCAACAAAAAACCCGGTCATTTTCATCATGATTCCATGGATACCAGGTTATGCATATTTACAGAGGAGCTGACTCCAGACACACATCCTAGGTGATGGGATTAGAGCTGTTGTTTTCTAAGGACCAATGCTTGCAGACATTTGTTATCTATTAAGTCCCTAGTAAAATCTAACAATATTATAATCTTCACTAAAGATATATTCATTGTATTCATTCCACTGCAGGTGTTATCCCATAAACATCATTGCACATTTTATTGAAGGGAGTGAGATGGTGACTTTTGAACCTCTAAGCATATTTAACTGCTATTTTAAAAATTTAAACACCTTTTTATGTTTCACATATTTCAGTTTTTTCCCTGTCTAAAGCTGAAATGGGATGCTGTTTCAAACATTGCCTCATGTTTATGAACAATGCAAGGTGCTCTTTGAGCATATGATATTCTACTATAGCAGAAAGAAAATAATTTTATAGAGTGTTTTTGCATATGCTATTAAGATTCAAGTCTTGATTTCTTCCTCTTCTAAACACTGTCCCAAAGACCTGTGGTATCCTCTGTGTTAAGTGCTGGGTTCAAGAGATTAAGGGCAATGACTGGCATCTAGTTCACTTTTATTTCCATTTCAGTGCAACCTCACATCGCTATACATCTGTTTTGTTGATTCAGAAGAGCACTTGAGATGCTTTACAGTTGATTTTGACAAGTGCTACAATTTGATATGGGTAGATAATTCTTGCTGAGTTGATTTCAAAAGTACAGAAATTATAATTTTGAGTAGATATTACCTTTCTTTATGATCAGAATTTTCATGTAATATACTGTGCACTTAAGCTTCTTAATCACATTTTCTTTTTTTAAACATTACATTCTTTCCATCTAATCAAGTATTGCAAATTAAAATATTGTTCTAAATATATCTTATACTTTTTTCCATGCACTCTGGACAGCTCATGCAAAACCCACTTGAAAAAGTGGTCCCTCCTAACCTTCTCACCAAAACTATTTGGTTTGGAATTTAATTAAGCAGTGAGACAGGACAGAAAATGTGGCAAGGTTGATTAATGCACACCTCGGGTGCATTTCACCTTCTGCTTCCAGCACATCTGAGGTGTGGAGTAATCAGTTCAACTGCTAAGTCAAAGTATCTTAATGTGATTATAAAATGGGCTTTTAGAAAAATTTAAAAACTCAAATATGACAACATATCCTTACATTCCTCAATGTTGTGCACTGAGATGAAATTTGGACAAAACCAAAGTAAATAATTTAATTAAATTTCAGGTTTAAACACAACAGAATTATTTAGCCAAAATGTTTTATGGGGTGAAATGTAAGTGTTCCATCTTGTTCCCTCTGTGCCCCATTCCTCTGGAGTGTATAAAAACAAGTAACCCATCATCATCCTCATCTTCTGACTCCTTCCTTTTATCCCCTCTCTGGTCTCGTTCTTTACTGTCTTCCTCCTTTTTGTTTATTTATTGTCTTCCTGCCTCAGGCGTTTCTGCCTGATGTCAGTATTTACCAGGCATGAGCTTGTGCTCTCTTGTACTGGTGGTCCCCAGGTGCTCTTCAGCACATGAATTGATGAGGGAAGGATCTGTCCTTGGCTAACCTCTGTGAACACTGTGGAGGGGTTAACTCCAGATTTACACCATGCAGCTGACAGATTAAGTAGTCTCAGTTGGAGGCTTTCAACAGAAATTCTGGTCAAAGAAATATGAAGTAGGATGGGCAGAGAAGTCTTCAACTTTCAGAAGGGACACCCATCACAGGTTTGTTTTCATCTGAAGAAGAATGGACTAATTTATATTTTAGCAGAATGTAAGTACTGTCAAAATGTAATCTTAGAAACAGCAGTGTTACACACTGTGATTTCCTAATAACTATTCCACAGATATACATGAGAAAGCATAAACTTCTTCCACCTCACACCCTCGTCTGCCTCTCCCAAAGGCCTGGTGTCCAAGCATCTACTTATACCTATCTGGCCTGGGACAGAATTAATTCTCTTCACAGCAGCTGGTATGGAGCTGTTTTGGATTGGTGCTGAAAATAGGATTGGCAACACAGGAAAGTTTTAGCTATAGCTGAACTCCTTACACAGCATCAAGACCTTTTCTGCCTCTCACCTCACCCCACCAACAAGGAGGCTGAACATGCACGGGGACTGATCCCAGCTGACCAAAGGATATCCCAGACTGTGTGGCATCATGCTCAATATGAAAAGGTAGAAGAAGAAGAAGATGAAGATGAAGATG
>VWYI01037819.1:0-22700 GCA_013399455.1 Anthoscopus minutus | reverse complement strand
GCAGAAAGGGAAATTCCAGCTCAGCACAGAGAAAAAGGAGTTCAAGGTTTTTTTTAAGAGGTGGAAAAGATTGTCCAGAGAAGTTGTGCAATTTCAGTTCTTGGAGATACTCAAAACTCATCTGGAAAGGCTGAACTTCAGTGCTAGTCTTGCTTTCTTCAGGGAATGGGATGATTGATTGCATGTGACATGACACTGTGTCCAGCTACCATGAGTAGTTCTAGTGGTGCATGTGGTCTACAGTATTTTGTCAACCTGCATCCCTACAGAAATAAATTAAGATTTATTACTGGTCTTTCCCCTGAATAACCTTTCTGGTTAATAACCATACAGTACAATTATATCCATTGATTAGGGCTCAAACCAGTTTCCTTGAGACTGATCAACATTTTGTATTAATAATCTAAAGAGTCTTCTGTTCAGCACTGCCTCAAGTCAAAGTTTCTTTTAGGCAAAGGAAAAAGAAGGAGTGGGCATGTGTCTGCATCTGTTCACTCTTTGGCAACTGTCGTACTGGGCAGGTTTGGCACCTTGGCATGATCAAGTGCCTTTGTTTGTAATACCTGGCTGGATCAGAAGAGTCATGCTAGAGCAGAGATCCATAGTTTGGCTGTTTCTTGGCTCACTGAAAGTGTGGTTTGTGTCTGAGCTCCTCCTAAGCTAAAACCAGTGCAAAAGGTCATGGTGCTGTCAGACTGCATTTAATTTTCTGTTATAGATACAGCTTTTGTGTCTGCCCTAGTTTCTTTGTGCTTTACCTGGGAGATGGAGCAAAGGCTTTGGGGGAATACTGCTGGGATTGGAGGAAGAGAGCAGGCTTGACACTTTTAATGTGCTTTCTGTTCATACCATTATGCTGTGTGAATAATGTCACTTTACTGAACTTTTTCACTTAAGTTTTACTGAGGTCTTTTTAATGCTTGCCAAATTGCTATGTACCTCTCACTACTGAAAGTAAGATAAGTGTGTGATAATATAATTCAGACTCACTTGTTTTCCATCCAGTTATGAGAAATGAAAAATGTATACCTTGATACCTTCTTCCGTTTTAGCAAGTACATTTCAGTAGTTTCTCATTCTGGTCTATTTTGTTTCATTCCATTGAAAATGATGATTAAGTAGAAAATAATCCTGTGAAAATGAGTAACAATAAAATGATAGTAATTCCAGATGTCTTTTTGGAAAATGGCATCTACACTTGTAGGTTAGTTTTGATTCCACTGATAGTTTCTGTTGGCATTTTCTTGTTTCCCTTAAAGTGAGATCCTTTTACAGTATCATGACCCTGAACTACCTTGGGTGATTATCTTTTTGGGAAGGTGCTCCCAGAAAGCTTCCAGAGACATCACATGTACAGTTACTCAACAAATGGGTTAGTCAGAGAGGTTTTTTTTAAGTGATGCCTACTTTTTAAAGCTATTTTGAACTAGTATGACTGAAGCACAAGAAGGTGGAGTGACTTCCTTACAGTCACACTCTGAGTCAGTGGCTCAGTACTCCAGGCTTCCCATATTTTCTTTCCAACCATTGAGAAGACCACATGGCTTCCTTTTGGTGTACTTTGAGGTTTCACAGCTGAGAGGTATATGCTGTAAAGATTTTTGCTGCTAACATATGAGCAGCTGATTTTAGATCAGAAGTTCTTTATGTAGGAGAACAGGATCCATTCAGCAGCTATTACTTGGCTTCTTGTCCTGTCAATTCACCTCTTGTCTGTGGGCCTCCACTCAGACATTTTCCTACAGCACTATCACTCACCACATAGTCTCTGCTTACCATGAGAGACAGGAAAATCACAGTGGTTTCTGTTCCCAGGGCTCAATGTCAACCTTCTGTAGTTTTGGCTTGAGGTTCGTAGACTCTTACTTTTCTCATCGCTTCAACTTCTGAATGAAACTTCCTCCCTCTTTTCTTTCATCCACACCGAAACCCAAAGCAAAAATCAGCTGAAATGGCCAATTTTTTCTGTCTTTCAGATGGAAACCATGCAAAACCACTGAGTTTGGCCTGCTGTCTGCCAGAAACTATGAATAGGGCTGTTTGACTGAAACTCATCCCTGTTTTACTCAAGCCACAACCCAAAGTTGTGGAACAGTCTCTGAATCCGGGTGGATGTTTTGGAGTGTGTTGACCAAGTATGGTGGCTGTAAGAAATTCAAAATTCTGCTGAGTTACCTGCTTGATTTGGGGTTTCATTGCTGGGGTTCTGTGGTTCTGTATTTAGGATCGAATGCTCTCGAACTTGTTTCTAGGTGCCTCTTGTCCCCTCTTCAGGCTAGGTAGGGAATCCTGGAATATTGACTATTGCTTCTCCCCATCACTGATTCTCAGGCTAGTCAGTGAAGGAGTTCTAATTCTTCCTCAGTTTTCCAAGATACTTTGAAATCAAAGGGTGAATTGTATTTGTACATTTTTACTCCAAGCAAAACACGGCTTATTCAAATCCCAATGATCGTAGAACCTAATGCAATAATCTCAGCATGGTAGAAGATCTATTGAACGAAAACATGCTCTTCCTTTCTGTTTAAAGCAATGCAAAAAGCCAAAACAAAAGTAAGTATTCAGAGTCAAACTCTGCACCAGTTACCTCTTAGCCTAAGACTCTGTACTGAACTTCTAATACGTTCCGAAGAAGAAGTTAGACTAAAAGAGTTGTTGGATCAATACCTTTCCCATAAAGCAAGTAAAACACTTTTTAACCTTGCAATGAAACAACTTACTACACTTAAATTTGCCCATCCTTAGAGAGAAAATTATTTCATTGTATCCTGATATATATTTCTGTCTTTTGCTCCTCCAAATTTTACAGCTAGTGTAGATTAGCATTTCTCTTGGTTTATATAATGAGACAGGATGCCTTTTCAATTTTTTTTCCTCAGCTGAGAGTTTAGATTTTCAGTTTATTCACCTGATATAACAACATACTCTTGTGTTAGCAGAGCTGTCACACTTAATTTGATAATTTAGAATTTCTTCTTTGGTTTAGTGGATGAGGTGGTTTTTCAAGGCAGTGCAATGTAATGAATTTATCTGCCTGAAAGGTGTCACCCAGAATCTCAGAGAGATCTATCTTTATATATCAGTAGCTCAGCCTTGACTCTAGAAGCACATTTAGGTCACAGTGCACTCGAACCACTCCAGCACCGGGCACATAAAGAGGGAGCAGGAAGGCAGGTCCCAATCTAGCTGTCACACAGGCACGCCACAGAAATTAATCACAGGGCCAACTGTGCTCATTGCCTCCCAGCCACGAAATACCACAACAAGGACCCCTTGTGAGACCATAAATACTGTGTCTTCCATCAGCAATGAGGGTGATGCTACCCAAAACAGAATGTCTGTCTCCAGCTCTCCATGCAGAGGACGAGGCAGGGTTCCACCTCCTTAATGTCTCTAGGCACGACACTGAGGTGATGCTTTGTTGTGCCTTTCTTGTTTTCTAGGAGTCTGTCTTCAACCTCTGCTCTGATTTGTGAGTGAGCTGAGCATTCACAGCTGCAAGTGAATATTAGTAGCTGGACTCTGAAGGCAGAAATGTGGCAGGCCACAGGATGTTACAAATGAGAAATCCCTAGGTTAATGGATATTTTTTTCTTACTGAATTCCCTCTCTACCCCTTTTCTCGGTCTTTAATAGAGAGGGAATACTATTTCCTCATCTTCTGGGGATTGTGAGGGATTTGAGAACAACAGCAGAGCTGTGGGAACACTAAGTGTTCTACAGCAATTGACTGCAACACACTGAAAGCTACATGTCCTAATCTAAGAGGATTCATGATTTGGGAAAAAAGGACACATTAATTTTCAATCTTGTTTAGATTAAAAATAAAAAAGGAGGGTTGTTTTTTTTTTAATTATGGGAATAGGCTTGTGGAAATATTTTCATTTTTACTTTCCAGAAGTCTTCTTGTTTTTATCCATTCTAAATTTTCATTCTGTAACCTATTTTTAAATGAACTGATGAAACTCTCTCTTTGTCTTCCCCAAGTTTTTTGTTCCAAGTAGTGTTCCAAGCTCTTTTCCTTCAGGCTGGACTCAGATTGCTGCTGGCATTCTCCCCTCCAGTACCTGGGCATCAAAGACAGGAAGGATAAAAGAGAATGCCTCTCCCTAATTTCACTTCAGTTTCTGGCTATGGCTGAAATTATTGGAAAAGTCTCTCTGAGCCCTGGACTGGGGCACAGCTGGGGCACATAAAGCACTGGCAAGCTTCTCTTAAGCCTGCACACATGGTAGTTTATCAAACCCTCATAACCTAGCCCCATGTAGACATGATTTTTTGTTTTCTTAACAGCACAGGGCAAGTCCTTGAGCAAGATGAAGTCTTGCTGTCAAATCTGAGCACCTATAGTCTAGTGACACAAAAGGTGTCTCAGGGAACCACAAAGACGAATTAGTGTTGTGCCTAGCCCCACTCTCAGAAACTGGTGATATTTTTTCAAATAAATAGTGTGTGTATATCTATCTATAGATAGACATATAAAACAAACAAAAATTCCTGGCCTAAAGCAGACACATAGAAAGGGTAATTTCAGTCTAAATGAAAACACTGGCAAAGGGCAACTAAATCCTGTGGCATGTTGGGCTGAACTGTACTTTATCTATGCTTCTGTTGTTTTTATTCAATTTAACTGTCTAGACTAGCCTTTTATTCTGTACTGAACAACTCTCTTTAAAGGAAAACTGAAGTCTTCTGAACATGTAGTTCAAAACTGGAATATTAAAGAAAAGGGCATTTTAAGGTGACTCTTTAAATAGGGTGTCTCTGGGTTGTCCTGTTACCTCTATTGCAACTACATCTTTTCTCTGCTCACTATGAAACAGATTGAAAGGATGCTGATGGGTCACATGATCCCAGCCTAATCAATTAGCATCTTTTAAAGATAGCTCATTATTTTGTCTGTAACATAAAACAAAATTACACAGTGAAAGCCTAACACAGCCTTTTAGAAAAACTCCAGAGATCCATTTTTCCATCTGTGGTTTCACTTTTTTATCTTTCTCCAAAGCCCAAAGCACAGATCTTGACGAGCTGATGCAGTATGTGCAAGCTGCAGGCTTTTCATTACATTACTCCTCACCCAGATGCAAGTACAATTCTAGGCCATGCATCTGATTCCCACTCCTTATCCTGAAGCAGCTGAATCGACCAAAACACCTCAGCTTCTAAACAGATAAAGAAAACAAATCTCTGTCAGTGAGAGGACTTTTGTAAGCAGCAGTCATCCTTTCCATGAATCTGCAGAATCCCAAATGTTTGTTCTCGTTATGTATTTTGGGATATATTAATTGATGTCAAATCTGTATCGACTTACGCTTTCAGATGCAAAGAATCTGCAACAAAGCTGCGCTAAAATAAGCTCTTCCAATTTCATGTTATGTTGATAACATCCCGTTTTAATTCAGAAGACTTAAAAACAGGCTTTCTTGATTGTCACTTTGTATTAGTTTAACTTCAAGTCTTGTAACCTAGCTTACATGATATTTTCAGCCCTGGAACCATGCTACAAAATAATATGAAAAAAGTCTCTCCAAAATTCCCCAAAACACAACAAAGAAAAACAAACAAAAATCTCCTTTCTCAATAAACCAAAAAATTGATTGGAATAAAAAAGAACAAGTTGACTCTTTCTAGCGGGACCAGCTGCCTTCTAGATAACTAAATACAGGAAAAAGTATGCCTTTCCCACACCTCCTCTCAGACTTCTATAATTCTTACTCACTAGCTTCCCTTTTTTGGTAGACACACTAAAATCCATTGAATACAATGGGTGGAATAGAGAAAGCTTTGTAAGTAGGTTTAGGCCTCAGTTATGTTTTGCCATGTGAAGAAAGGCAAAAATTAACACTTGAGAGCAGAAGAGCTTATGGAGCTTATTTTGTACAGAGTAAGAGAGGCCTGTGTGCTGAGCACTCTGCTTGATGAAAAGGATCTGGCCTGAAATCCACACAGAATCACAGAATTATAGAATAGCCTGGGTTAGAAAGGAGCTTAAAGATCATCTCATTTCAACCCCCCTGCCATGGATGGGGAACATCTCCCACTAGACCAGGTTGCTCAGAGCTCTGTACAACTTGGCCTTGAACCTTGCCAGGGATGGGGCATCCACAACTTCTCTGAGCAACATGACTGAAGGAAAATACTGCCTGAGCCTTCCCTTATCCTTTCTCTCTCCTCATACTTTTTCTGAAGACCCCAATGTGTTGCCCTGCCTGAATGGCCCATTGTGGTCCCACATGGCTTGAGTTTCTGATTCAATCTAATGAATAAAGTTTTTCACTGAGCTGCACCATCACCTCCTCCTGGAAATTATATACATGTTATATTCTGCATGAATGAATAATTCTTTGGTTTCTTTATTTAAATATTAATTCTCAAATTCTTTCTCCCATCTATTTTTACTTAGATATAGAAGTAGGTGATGAAAATATCTGTCCTGCACTGAGAAATTTTGCAAATAATACAAAAGTCTACATTATAATAAAATATTGTTTCCTGTGGTGATGGTTCCTGAAACCCAATGCAGCTCACACCTTTTCAGCTGCCATTAGATTGTGTACAGAGCTGACTAATTATACACTAACAATATTTTGCCTGAATCTGTAAGGAGACAGTCTGAACCTGAGTGTTTCTGCTATCAGTCTTGGTGCTGCTTTCCCTCATCTGGAGTGTGAACTGCTGATTACAGTAACATAGGTCTGAAATAATGAGAACATCTTTTTACTTACAGGCTGATTTGGTGCTCACCTTTCTTTGCTCCATAGATGAACAAAGTTTTCTATTGAATAGGGGGATACTTTAAACAGGGGAAGCAAAACTGCTGTGTCCTCAAGTTGATATGTATTACTTGCAAAACACACAATTGATGGTTTGGAGGAAAATAGGTGTCTAAGAAAAAAGTAGAAATTCAGGCTGAGGTGGGGGTGTTGGGTGACAGGTATCCTCTGTGCTGTTTGGAATAAAAATGCAAAACATTTTGTCCCTGCAAAAACCTCAGGCTCATTAAGCTGCTCAGAAGAGACAAAAAAGCTGCCTTTGTTCACAGCGAGGGCCTTGAGGCTTTACAAAAGGGGTCAGTTTTGGTGTCTTCCAAGGCACAGATGTGTAAGGATGAAGTATTTGACTCCTGCCTCATGTCAAAAGCTTGTGCCTTGCTGGTGATGCTCAGGGCTCAGCTGTTCTCATGACTTCTGCACTGACTATCCACCAGGCTGAAATGCACTTTGCCCAGGACTTCAGTGTCTCAGCTAGAGCAGGATGACTGATTAACCTCCACAAATATCTTCCTGTTGGTCTGGGCAGTGGATTTTCATATTATCCAATCACCTACGGGGGTGAAAGAGTCTGTCTTTTTCTTCAGTGTGTCTCACTTTGTTTCTTTACCTGAATCTTTAGCCTTAGATCAGTAGGATTACTTGATAATGTTTGATTGAATAGACACTTTAAACAGGAATCCTTGGAAAATATCTCGTGGCAGTATTTGTGCTAGTAAATTGTTTCCCTTTTGAACATAAGCTCTTAAGAACAGAGGTGATGATGTTATTTTCCTATATACAGGTATCTGTTGATATCTAAGCTGTCTGCCCTTTACTCTCTTCACAGCCTTTGCACTGAAATGGGAGTTTCTGGGTGTGATTCACTTTACCCTAGCATAGCTGTCTGTGGTTAGAGAAATTGCTCCCTAAACATGCCTAAAAATTGTTTTCCAGAGTTTAGGGAATGAGAGTAGGATGAGTTTCCCTAGATGACTACACAGGCAGATATGTAGGGTTAAGTGAAACCCATACATTCTGTCCTTTTATTTGTACAGAATTTGGCATATGAGAGCTGTGTTTTGCCAGCTGGACTCCAAGACACTGCCATCCTGGAGCTCATCAACTCTGACAATGATGCTGGGAGAAGCAGGCAAGGGGAAAAGGAGCCCTTCTACAACTCTGAATTTGTGAGATATGCTTTTGACTGATCAATCTCTCACTTGTAATATTTTTCAGTGTTGTCAGCATTGTGGATACTGTTAAAGCTGGCTCAGCCACTGAGGTGCTGAGGAGATCAGCATCTTATGCTGTCAGTGACCTGCATGGACTGGCGCTGATTGGCTGACACCATAGATGGCTCTTTAATAGCCGATGAAGATGGGCTTGATCTTGGTACATTAAGGCTCCTGAGATGGAGGGCATATATGGTTTTGAAAATTCAGAATTTTAGAAGCCTATGATGTGCTTAAACAGGTGGTAGGAAGTAGGGGGCTTATCAGGAGCAGTATGAAACAAATTGCACAGGAACAAAGTTACCAAGACAACAATTAAGATAAGGAGAATTACGAAGAAATCAGAAGAGCAAGGCTGAGNAAATCAGTAGAGCAAGGCTTAGGTTTTGTTAGAAGTCTGCAAAGCATGGACCTGTGGCTCCAAAACCAGCCAGGCCCAGCCAGATGACATCTAGCAGGACAGACTGGCCTGAAGTGAAGCCAAACCTCCACTGTGCCTGCCCGGAAGCTGAGGGAGAGACCCAGCCTTCATCCCCAGAGCCTGAACGTGACCACCAGGCAGTGTGGCAGCTCATTGTAGTACAGAGTGAGAGAGGAACGGGTGGGCAGGGAGGTGTGGGGTTGTGGGATCAGTGTGTGTTTATACCCAGAATCTGTCCTGACCAGGTAGGCATCAATTAAAAGAGGTATCCCCCCATGTGTCCCAGCTAGCAATAAAACATATCTCTGCAATTTTCCATGGTCAAGCCTTTGACTCATGAAATCATTCCCAACATGGTTAGTAAAGCAGGTTTAGCAAGAGCGGGAGATGCTTCTGTGATGACTTAGTGTAACAATGCCCTAGAGAGGTGGCTCAAAAGAGATCCATCCTTCTCATCCTTTTACACTCAGGCAGCTCATCTGCTTCCTTTCAGTAAAACAAAAGAGATGTGGGGTCCTGATGGTTTAGTTCCCTGGTGCGTGAGGTCAGCCCTCTCTTGTGTGCAGCTACCAGTGGTTATTGTTTCTCCTTTCATTGTCTGCTTTTCCACTGGGTCCTCTTTAAAGAGACATTTCTCTGTGATAACACAGGCCTTATCCAAAGAAAATGAGCACCATCTTTCAGTAAGTATTTTATTTCTGTGGTTTTAAACATCTATTGAAGTTGTCTAATGGTGTTTCCTTTTAGATTTTTAAAAAAATTTTTAATAAGGTGTCCCTTCATAATCAGAACATAGCATTTCAGAAAGAGAAGGGCTGTTCCCCAGGAAGAGCTGCCAGCAGGGCTTTCAACACCTTCAAGAAATAATGAACTCAATCCAATATGTGTTCATGGCACAGGGTGTTTTATTACCCCTTTGTGTATTTGGAGCCTGTATATTAATCATCACCTAGAAGCAAGAAGAAAATTGTTAGAGTCTCTTGAGGTGAAGGCTGTGTGTAAAGTAGTTGAGGGATTTGTGGTATATTGTAGTGGTTTGGAAGCTGAATTAACCTGCATTCTTTTTTTTTTTTTCCCTGCAGCACAACCAGCCCTGGCTACAGAAACGGATTTCTTGCTGTAGAAAAAGAATTCATATATTTCCAACCAGATCAAAGGGAAGAGAGCTGTAATTTTTCATCCTTTTGGCATGGTGATACAGGATTAAGTGCATTTCATCTATGTAGTTTGTGGATTCTGGTGGGCTTTTTATTCAAATTCTAAGGCATTTATCTTAACACTGATATGCACTTTTAATAGTGGAAGGCACAGTTCTGACCCAGCAAAACATTACTGTTTTTTGCTTCGGACCAAGGATGATCTTTAATCTCATTCATGTACCTGCAAGAGTACATCTAGCCTGCATGTGAGACAGTGTGGAAATTCTGACACAAATATACTCACATGAAGAGCTATGCTTTTGCTTCCTGGGTTGTCAATGTGAGAAGACAAAAAGCAAAAAAACTGCAAAAGAAAAAAAAACAACAACTAAACTTGGTATGTTCAGACCATGAAATGTAATACAAAAGTGGCAGGTCAAATAAAATGTTCCTCTTGCCCTGCATACTGATTCCAGTGCTGATTAGAACTGGAGATTTAGAGGACTGTTAGAAAAGAAGAGCCATAATAGTATTTTCCTCTAATACTTTCTCATTTTTTAAGTTTTCTGGGCCAGACCAAGGTTTATTAACCTTCAGTGGATTTCTCCAATCTGTTCAGTCTTCTTTGGAACCTATATACACTTTCTCTGTCTACAACATCCTTGGGCAGGGAATTCTGCTTGTGAAGAATTACTTTATTTTGTTTATTTTGAATAAAATTCAAAATAATGAATGCTGTTATTTGATTCCTCCTAGTTCTACTATTAAATCTTGGCATAAGTGTGAACAGGCCTCAGCATGTTTAGTTTTGTCTGAAAGGATGATTCAGAATGCCAATCCAGGGGAATTTTCCATTCATCCAATTTTCACCAATCAAATTCCAGGAGAACTTGCAATTTTCTTGTGTTTCCAAAATATGTTTTGGTGTGCTGTTCTGGCCCATTCCATCACAGGGAAAACCCAACACCTAATTACTTGCATTTACCCCTTTTGCTTGCATGTTGTGGTAGCCACTTACACAAATCAGGCCTAAACTCTTGTTTGCTTAGCTCAGAAATCGGTGCTAACATGACATCAATCTAATGTCATTGACTGCCTGAGGGAAAAGAACCCACAAGTCAAACATGCTGGTTGATTGACTGATGGCAATAAAACGCTTGCATGGGGCTACCACAAAGTTCAGATGGTTTGGCGAGGCCCTCTCAGCTGTATTGTCTCACATTTCTCTCCAGTTGTCTGAAAGCAGACAATTTAATGAACACCCAGTCAAATTTGCCTTCAACAGACCATGGCACTTCCCTTCACATGCTTCCATGTTGGGTTTTGCCACACAAGAACAGCCCAGACATTTCCTAACAGGGTTATCATTGCGGCAAGAGAGCATGGGAAACCAGAACAGCAAATCAGCTCACAGCTTCTTAGGAAGCTTTCTCTTGCATCAGCTCTAATGCTCTTTTCCATAACTTAAATTATAAACTGGAAGAGGAAGAAAACATGTCCTCCTGGAAGCCTGGATGGCATCTAGGATAATGAAACGTCCTTCCTTCTTATGGCCTATAGACATCACCATAATTTAAATTATTGGTAAAATTATTCTAGTTCATGGTCACAGCATATGGACAGATTCATTCATGCAAGTTAGAAATGCAGTAGTTATTTTGAAGGAGTTAATAATCAGTATTCCTAAATATGTAAAGTTCAGGGAGGATATCTGATTTATTGTCTGAAAATGGAAGGCCTTTGGTCATTAGAAGGATGTGAGAAAGTCGTCAAATCGAGTCTTCTTGGCTGTCCATGGGTCACATTTCCAAAAGTATTTGGATGGCTAAAGGTGCTGGCAAGAAAATTCCACCTCAAGGATTTTTCTTTGTCTTTTGACACTGAAAGAGATGCTGTACAATTGGTGCTCTGGAAGGAAGCAGCCTGGCTGAAAAGCTGCAGGGCTGGAAGCTGAGCTGTGGGTTCTCTTTACAGCCACTGATACTATCCTGCAGTGTTAAAATAAGCCGTGAGCTAATTACACCCCCTCCTGCACCTCATCAGTGCCCATTTGTAAACAAGGTGTAGTTTTGTGCACTTAGAGAAGGACCTTTAGGATCAGTGAATGATAAAAAATGTTTTCATTCTGGAGCAAGATTCAGGTTCATTGCCCAAGTCTTGCTGTTTCTGCTGACCTTGCCCAAGATATGCTAAATTGTAAGTTACTGCTAACTGTGATAAGGCTTCTCTGGTGTGAACAAATATTCATTATGAGCTTAACTGAAGCAATTGCTTCAGTTTAAATAGCTTAACAATAATCCACTGAATGCAGATTAGGCTACAGATCCTGTAATATGGTTTATACTGATACTGAAGATATGCACATTGTGAACCCCCCAGTCTGTTAATTCTTCTCCCCTATCTGTGGAAAATATTTTTATTTTGAAAAATAACTATTATAGCACCTGAGTTTTCTTAGGATGTGTGAATTCCTCGGGATCAGTTAGGAGCTCTTGCAAAGAAATTCCTTGTGTTGCAGAAAACTTGTGCGGCAGGTATGCCAGCTGAATGTGCATATATGGTGTGGTAATTAGGGATTGTAATGGTGGAGATGTTTACATGGAGATGATCAGGGAAGTTTTAAACTTTTACTAAATACCTTCCTTAAGGACAGCCTTTGTGTTCACAGCTAATTACCACTCATCTTGTCAACACCATCACTGTGTTTAGCAGCCACATCTAAGCCAGCTATAGGTACTCAGTGCTTCAGGGGGTTGCTGCCTCACAGCTGGCACTGATGGTTGTGGTCTTCAGTGGTCCCTGTTTGCCAAGGTTTGGTGATCAGGCTTGAAGGCTTATTTATGAGAGAAGCCAAAACTGAGCTTGTCATCTTCCTTTTCGCTGTTTATTTTTTAGTTGCTTATGCCTGATGGTTTAATGCTGTTTCTTGCATTCAATAAGGAAGAACTCACCTCCTCCCAGTATCACTTGCTGTGCTTATTGCTTTGCCAGTCTTCCTTCTTGTGTAGTATGCAGGTTGTCCTGGCTATTTGCAGTGCCATGCATTATCTTAGTCTCTGTCTGGCAATTTTTGTTAGCTCAGTGCCACCTACTTGCAACTTCTCCATCTTTGGTAGTCATGTTGCTCATATACCTATGCTAAATGCTTATAGATGGCATCTTGCTGTGCCTTGAGTGTTGCAAAATACTTTTTTCCTGTTGTTAGTTACACCATCCCTGTGCATATTTAAAATGAAGGCAGGCATATTAATAATATTCTGACTAATACAACTATGATTTCAAGGCATTGCAGACCTCTGTTTTGCTACACCTGCATATTGGCAATTGGCACCTACCCTTCTGACCTGTCTTTCTATGGCACAGCATGATTGTAGCCTTTACTCTCTTACTGTAGGAAGCTGGTAGCCATGCTGTGTTGTGACTTTGTAAGCAGATGGATATTCTTTTGGCCTTTCCATGGCTATTTCTGCAGATATTGAATCTTCAATAGCCTGCTGGGGAAGAAAAGAAACTATATTCAATAACTAATAAGGCTCTTCATAACTCTACCTCAAGGATACAGAATGCCTTTTTCTCTCCTGAGAAAGCAATTCTGCCAAAAATAAGGTCAAGGAGTGGGCCTCATCTCTGTCAGTATGATTTCGTATTATTTGTAGAAATAATGCTTGGATTAACCTGTAAGTTTGCTGCTTTACCTTTGAACTCATCCTGTCACTTTGATTTGGGAAGTTGCATTCCTTGGTGGATAGAAAGAATGAGAACGAGATTTTCCTCAGCTTTGTCCCCAACTCTGCCACCATCTTCCCTTGTGACCCTGAACAAACCCCTGTGGACTTTATTAAAATACTGGGATAACAGCCAGACAGGAAAAAAAATGTTTTTAGAAAACATAATTTTATCTTTCTATGGTTAGTGGTCCTTGAGGTAATTACAGGGAAAGTCAATGATCCTGAGTGAACACAACTATCCCAGTGCTCAGGACAGTGAGTCTCTGGAGTAGCCTTTTGTCTGGTGCTCTCTGCTCCTTGGCAGGTCTCCCAGGCAGGACCACACCTCAGGGTACCTTGGGATGTGAAAAGGTGTGCTACCCACATTAGATGTTTGTTCTCCTAAAAGCAGGTGAGCCTGATCCTCATGCAGCCCTTGAACCACTCTTACTCTTGGCTTACTCATACCCTCAGTTTACCCATGAAAGGGGAAGCGTGACATCTGCCTCACAGAAAATGCTTAGGTAAAAAAGGCAGCTACTCAGTATTGGTGTAACCATTCTCTGAGGTCATGCTGGATGATGGGATGGCTGGAATGCTAATATGTTGATAGTGTCATCATCCCTCTTAACTGATGAGGTGTTTTGTCACCATCTGGAGGAGTCAAGCAAGCATTCCTTGCCCAAGATTTTCCATTTATCTTCTTGGATAGTGAGGAAAAGCACCTTGGAGTAGGAGCTGGCAAGTAACTGATGGAGTCAAAAGCAATAGGGAAACTTCGACCTAAGGAAAGCAAAGTGAAAATGTTGCCTCATGGATCCTGTGGAGAATGTGGTGTTTTTTCCATTTAACAAAGTGTCATCCTATGCATTTCACCGAGTGGTGCACCGCCTGCTGAGCCCATGAAACGCTCATGAGCTCTCCCTGTGATTTTGGCCTCATCTTATGACTCTACTGCAGTTTAGTGAACTAGCCATTAAACTACATAAATATTAAAAACATTCAATTAACTTTGCTTGGATTTGTCTGGCACTAAGAAAGGAAAAATTCTAGGGTTTGAAATATATTACTTGGCATGATTATGTGGTGAAATGAATAATGTTTTAATGAATGATTTGTAATTATTTAATAATTAAAGAGCTCTTATGAATATTCTTGAACACCCTGTGGAAAAACTAAATTGTATGCTGATTTCATCAAGCATTCAAATCTAATCAGAACTTATTTTAATAGCATCATTTTAAACATAGTCTACAAGAACACTGCCACAATAATGCAGATGGAACAGAAAAGTGTCGCACTTTAACAGCTCTGCTTTTTTTAGTGTAAGCTCCTGATTTTTCCAAGCAAAGAATTTTTCTGCACTAATGAATTGCAGCTGGACTCCATTCCAAGACCTGCAGCAGCCAGTCAGGTTTCATCAATGATTCAGTGACAGGTTGAGGGTACATCAGTTTTGGTTTGTAAACACGAATGGTAGCCACTTGCTGCAGGGGAAATTGGTCCTATTCCCCCCTGCCTGGAAACAAAGACAGAGACCAAAAAGGAAAACAAGAAGGTCTGAAAAGGGAACTCTTTCACTCCTGACATGAAATCATTCAGTCTCAGCTTAGTCTCTGGAAATCTAATTTCCTTTAATTTCTCTTCCCATGGCATGTATATTGCAGCTCTGGGCAACATTTTAATAAGATGATGTTTTCTCTGTCTAATCCTGGAAATACTTTTCCCACAGGTATAGCAGATGTTCAAGAACAAGGTAAATTATGTGAACTGCAAATCATCCCAGATTTTTCTTAACTAGAATATTAAGGGTTAGGCAAATTTTTATGCAAAACAGTTTTATGTTAGCTGGTTCTCTAACAAATGTGAAAAGAAATGACAGAGGCCTCTGGATGAAGACTATCAGAGATTCATCAATCTGTTTTTTAAAAATTGACCACTACAGGCCAAGAAATCCAGAATCTTACACAGAAAGCAAAATTTTCTATTAATTTCTGAAAGGAGTTTGGTATGCTTTATTTGATGGGATAGAAGAAGGACCAGATGGGGGTCCCCTTCCACATGGAAGGCAATACAGTTATTACTTGTGAGGATATAATTGTCCTATAGCATTGCATGAATTCATTTTAAATTCCATATTAGATTTATTTCATTTCATCCTCTCTTTGTGAATTGTCCGCCAATAAGTTGTAATTTTTCTGAATATATTTATTATTCAGAATAGACTATAGGATTCAGGAGTCATTTATTTCAGGTAGGTGACATTCAGAATTCGAGACTTTAAGGATGGACATACAGGTCATTTTTGTGCCCTGTTACACAGGTAAAATATAGAGAACCAAGTTTCTACTTCCAACACATATTTACAAATCTGAAATTCATTCTGCAATTCTAATTCTAAATTCTCCATCTCAGCCATATCTCCAGCAGATTTATTGGATGGAATATTTGAAAGTAGGAAGAAATGCTGAACAAATTCATTAAAAGAATCTTGAAGAAAATATTAATACAGTATTTTATAACACTAAGATGAAGGGACCTGACATTCAGCTTCTCCTTTGAATTTTTTCCCTCAACTTTCTTTCTTTATATAGAGTTTACCACTCCAACTTTTTTTCCCCTAAACTCCTATGTTCCTCCATTTTCAACCGACAAAACCACAGAACAATTAAAACCTACAGTTTTTTGATAACTCCTTAATTTTGTTGAGACTGAGAAGAATTTCTGTGTTTACAGAGGGAAACTATTCACTCAAAAACAGAAGCATTTTTTTTACTAGAATTTTTTATCAGTTGAATTCTTTCAGCTGATGTTTGCATTTCTAGTCATGAAATGCTTGCCTTTGGGAAAGTTCCCCCCATCCAGAACTGTGTTTCCTTCTGTCGCTCAAAACCAAAAACAAAGCAAAATCTTGAACAGTGGGATCCTAGCAGCTATTCTGGGATTGTAAATTTGGCCTGTAGTAATTACATGGGTTTTCTGCACAACCAGTAGAGAATGGGAGGTATATCCAGAGTGTCAAATAGCCAGTGTAATAAAGGCATTGAGGGAACACAGGAAGAAGCTGCTGTCATTGGAAGGCCCTACTCAACACCACAGCCTAGATCTCATCACCTTGTTGTCAGGTAAATTTGGGCAAAATTAAGGTTACAGTGAAAAGAAATATATGACTGGTGAGTAGAAAAGGTAAATCAGAAGAACTTGTCTGGAAAGAATATACTTATAGCACTCCTTCTTTATGTCCCCATGTAGCTTGGAAATGGAATAGAGAAGGACAGTTCTCCCCTCTGACTCTCTCCAAACAAAGTGAATCATCTAGAGTCTGTTTTTGCATTTGGTAGGGAAGGATACACTTTCATCTATGCCTTGAAGCAAGAGCATGCATCATAATGGTGTTTAGGCTCAGAGGAGAACTCTTCACCATCCTGAGGGATTTAAATGTTGTTACCCTATTGTAGACATGGCTCAAGAGAGCTCTGGCACGCTAAGGCAAACATTTATGGAAGCATTTGTGTTTGGTTTCTGAAAAATAGAGCAAGTGGTTTTGGTATAGGGTTTCAAGTTACAGGGCTCATCTGATATAATCTGAGCAGAGAGGAAGGTGAAGTCAGAATGTCTTTAGCAATTGTGTCCTGTGAGGATTAAAAAGTATTCACTGTTCACAAGGGGATTGATAAATCACTGAAAAAGGCTGTAGGCAGGTAGCTGGTAGGCATCATGCTGTGTGCCATGTGGGAAGCAAAGGGAGAAACCCCTCAATTATAACCCATTGTTTTCATGTGATGTTACAGTAAGGGATGCCCAGGAACCTCCTTGACTTCACTGATGCATTATATGTGCCCTATATTACTGCATGAAGTCAAACCCCATGCTCAAACCCTCTGGCATAATGCGGTTAACAGGATGATATGAGGGAGGAATAAAAATTCCAGAAGTTTGAAATTCCAGACAGGAGTTGGTTTATTAGTACCTGAGTGTGTCCTCTAGCTGCACAGAATGCTACTAACCTCACCAGCAGCACTGAGCTTAATATAAGGTTTTATTTGGTCAACACTGATACACAAAAAGAGAAGCAGAAAAGAAGGAAAAAAAGAGACAGATACAAGAAAAACAACTGCGTGAATTAGAGAATAAATGATGAAAATTTTTTTAAGTTTTGAAGAAGCCTGTGATTCAGCTTGTGTTCATGTTATTCTCTTTTGAGTAAACAGCAGTGACCTTTGTAACTAATCCAGTATTTCTGACATATTTTGTCACTCGGTTTTATGGAAGAGTCCTGATGAGTTGGGTTAGAAATTACACCATGTGCAGGATTAAGTCTGCCGAAGATTAAGAACCAATTGCAAGTTTTGACGGCAGAGTTCTTAACACCAGAAAAAAAAAAGAAGAATAAACACAAAAGCAAAGTCTCACTCATCTTACCAGAAAATAAAGTGTTTTCTCCCTATTATCTCTTATGGTTAAAGTGAGTTCAGCATTTCACAGGGATATACAGAAAAGTACAAAATGAAGGACAAATGCTAGTAGATATTCAGGATCTCACTTTTTTCCCTGACTTATAGAAAAAAGTTAAAGTGTGCAAAGCATCAGCATATGAAGAGCACTCATTTAAGAGTCAGATGCCATTTAGGTTATAAGAAGAATTACTTTGCTGCTGTCATTACAAGGTCCACTGGGTGCAGTTTTGCTTCAGCAATCCATCTCAATGTGTGGTGCAATGCATCCCAACTGGTGGATTCTGCTTTGAATCTGCTTTCTGGAGAGGCACCAGCAGTTTTGGCAGGCCAGCCCTGAAAGGTGTGCAGTCCTTTGTGCATTCCCAAGACTTGATGTCAAGCAGTTTGTCAGGCCTGGAGTGTAGTGCATTAGTCTGTCTCTGCTGTGAAAGGCTTGTCTCTGCCATTGTATTGGGGATTTCAGGCCAGTGCACACTGTTGCTTTGGGGAAGGAGAACAAAACGGTTCTGTCAGACCTGAATTAAGATGGATTTTTGTTGAAAGTTCTTGGAATTGATTTCTTTCCAGTTTCCTTATTGGTAAGAGACATCATAGTTGAGTTCAACTTACAAAGTATCATTGATTTCTCTCCCCAAACCACAGATGATCCAGCTTGTAATTTCCTCTACAATTATAGAGCAGGTCTCCTTAGAAATTGCTTGTATCCATTCAAAGTTTTGTCTTGTGGAAACCACATTTCCCCTCTCTTTAGCCAGATGTGCTTGACATGAGACCAGAAAGAAAAAGTGGAGGAAAGTACAATAAACATTTTCCTGCTCTCAATCCCTCGTTTCTGCTTCCTAAAAGGAGATTCACAACATTGCAGCTTCATTTGTCTCTGAGTGCCTTGGGATCTTGGGCCATCCCAAGTGGTGGGGTTGGCTTTGGGTGGGCCTGCTTGTGGCTCTGCCAGCATGTTGCATAGCCTTTCTTCTCTAGGAGAGGCCAGGGTGCAACACGGAGGTCATGGTTTCTCCACCCTGACACAGCATCGTGCCTCCAAAGGCTAGTCAAAGTGAGCTGATTTCATAACTGGCTCTGCCTTGATTGGCTGTCCTGCGTTTCTCCTCATGCACAACTTCAACAATGCACAGAAGTCTCCACCTTCTCTTTGCATCCCCCATGATCCTCAAGGGAGTGGGTGCTCATGCAGGGAGTCCCTGCCATGGAAATTTCTTGGCTTCTGGGTTTGAGAGGAACTCTCAGATAAACTACAGGATCTCATTTAGACACATAAATCATAGGACCTGATGACAGTTTGAAGGGTTTTGCAAGAGGGAATCTCGTGCTGGGACAAGGTCACACACAGAGGGTCTCTAAAGTCTGCTCTACCCTCAGTGCTTTTTTGAAAAGGTCAAGATAACATTGAATGTCTTTTACATTTAGAAAAATCTCCTCAGGTCTTCTGCCTTAGTAAATAAAAAATGGGTTTATGCTGGCAATGGAGACAGACTCAGTTTGCCCATATCTGTTCCTCACTGTGCCATGACAAACCCACAGACTGATCTGAATTCAATCATTATGGTGGCTGTAGACTGACACTTCAGTAAAAGATGTTGAATCATATCTGTTATGTGGAAAACTTTAACTGATACCAGTAAAGAGATAGAGAAGTCATAAGGAAGAAACAAGAATAAAAGTGGTGGTTCTATAAGACAAAAAGTTGCAGCAACATATATATGTGTTCCTACATATACATTTATGGATGTGTATGTATGTATACATGCACTCACATACACATGTGTAACAGCTATGTGGAGGTATTAAAAACATGCAAAGAATATTAAAACCCATCGTTTACTAATAAACTGAGAGGGATCTAATAAAGCATATAGTAAAAAGGAGATAGATGCCAGTTTTGTGGATGTGTGTTCTTCTTCCTTTTTATTCCTTATCCTTTGTTGTGTAAGGAGAAAAATCCTGGTTCTTGAGACGTTTATATTATGCCAGCTTTTACCAGCATGCTTTTTTTCCCCCTGAAAATAAACTCACTTCCAGTATTATATTTGAAATCTGTTGTTGTACAAAGATTTTTCCTTTTTCCTTAAACAGGTGGGATCTGGTCTTCCCAACACCTTTCTTTACATTCAAGTGCCTCTTGCTTCAAGTGTCTTTATGTATCAGGCCCTTAAGCTGAACAATTCATTGTGAAATCATAGGAGTCTGGAGGCCAAATGCCTGTCTCAGAATGGGAGGCAGGATGGGAACACAGACCAGTATTTCAGTCAGCACTGTAAAGCTTTTTAGTGCAGCAAGGCAGATGCGCACATGGGGACTTAATTTATGTAATTTTGTGTGTGTACTCTGGTGTGGAGAGGTGCCCACTTATCACTGTGTCAGCTGGAGGGAAACACCTAACAAAGATTTTGCATAAACTGTCCCTTTGAAAGAGGATTCTCACATAATGCCAATATTGAGGTCTGCTGGTAAAACAATATTGTGGGACAGAGCTGAGAAGCTTTTCAAGCTCTATTAAATTTACATAGACTCTACCCATTTTTAATCCTGTTCAAATATCTTTGTGTACAGCAAATAACTTCCATGATCCCTTAAAAAATCACTCATGTACAATGCACATTTGCACTGATGTAGTTATTTAAAATCCAAATATTTAGTGAAGGGGCTGAAATTGCCTCCATCCTTCCTCTGTACAAATACAGACTACAAATACAGCACTAGGCCCAGAGAAATCTTTTCTTTAAAATTACTCTTGACTCCTAATTGTAGATGGGATATGTTTTGGTGATGGTAAAATTTTTACAGACACCACAGACGGGAATCCAGTTCTTCCCTAAGTGCAGTGTGGGTGATTTTCAAGAGCTTGCTCAGCAATCATTGAGAGAAAAATGTCCAGCAGTTCTGAGGGCAGTCCATTCTGGGGCATATCCACAAGCATGGTACATGCCTCTTACAGAGAGCACAGGAGATGAGATCTAAAATCACACCAGCAAGCTCCTAGATAAGCTCCCTGATTTACTGTCTGCAAAACTACACTTGGCTTCAAAAACTGCTTTGTTTTCCAAGTAATACAGCGCAAGATGTGTTCTGCCTTCTGCGATGAACATCAGTGGATGAGGATTATTGTGCTAATTCTGGAGAACCAGGGAAAATAAGTGACCAGTGTTTTCTACCCCCTCTTCAGTCTCACCACAAAATTTTTACAAGACGTTATATCTGAGTTCTATATATTTGCTAAACAGCAGCCTCTCCACTCCTGCTACAGCGCTGGTACATTTTGTCACCTCCTTTTGTTTTGTGTTGGTTTTTTTTCCTAGAATAATTATGAATTAAGTGGGATCATCCCAAATGCATCCAATGCTTGGTACTATTCACTGGACACTTCTGACAAATAATCTTGGGCTTGTGAGCTCTTTGTGAACATGCATATTCCAAATCTTCATGGAGATGCATAAACCATGCTACTTGTGTCTTTCTCCTGTCCCCGGGCAATTAATTTTCAGCAGTAGAGTTTCATATTGTGAATTAAAATTTGGGTTCTGTTATAATTTTACACTACTTATTGGAAAGTTACAGTTTCACTCACCAACTTGATACTATGTTTCTGCTAAAGTGGTACAGAAAGTTACAGGGGTTCAGAGATCCCATTGAAAATAGGATTTTTAGATTTTCAAGATTTTCAACAGGCTTCACAAGCCACAACCTCCTGATGAAAGTCAGTGGGACACTGCAATTCCGTTTCACGAGGACTTAAATTAAATTTTCTGCCTCTGCCTTATTAGCACAGTTGAAACTGGCTTGTTTGAATCACAAAACAATTTTAGAGGATTTTCCTGGATCTGTTATTTCTGCCTACATGAAGATGACTGTTTGCTGTCTGGTTTGCATAGCATGGACACGTTCTCTGCCTGATGTTAGGATGCATGATTCTATTCATGTGCACTCCAGCTCTCAGCATCCCAATGCATCCATGCAGAGACAGGCTTTGAAGGCTGGGCAGGGGTTTCACAGGGAGAATCAGAGCAGGTGGATGCATTGCAAAACAGCAAAGATGAGGTCACCTGAAAGAAATAGAAGTGCCATGGCTGAAGCTGTGTAAAACACTTGTTCAGTTTCCAGAGCTCTCTGTCATATTTTCTGTCTCTTTTTCCTCTAGCCCTGTGCTGTTGAGATATTTGTCAACGGAATAGAAATGGTACTGTTCCCAAGGAGAAATAGAATTTAATATTAATGCTATCTCCTGTGGAAAAGCAAGAGTGAGTCAGAGCATAGTAGGGTTTGTTTTATATATGAAGTCTTTCATTCTGCAGAGTAACTCAGAGCACAGAGCTGTGAATTTAATGCTACCAGCTTGGGAAGCTGGTAGGCAAACACAGCAGGCTTTGTGCATTAAGCAGCGATGTGCATTGCTGTAGTCATTAGAAACAGTTTCACTAACAAAGAAATAAGGCTTAAATGCTCAATGAAGTCTTTCTCAGTGGACAGTATTTGACAAGTTCCACAAGAAGATTTGAATACACACTGGGCTGAAAATGTTTAGTATCACCTTGCTTTAAATGGACTATGCTTTGTCTCTGTCTTTCTATCCTTCTTTATATTTTATATTTTATTTCTCTTCCTCCTCAAAATGAAACTCTCATCAGCAGTGACTCCTATGTTCATGCTGCCCTTATTTCCAAACAAAGTAATATAGCACAATTTAAAATACAAGGATTAGTAATAAAAACATATTAAAAAAACCCAGCTTTATCTGTTTTTAAAGTAAACTCCACCTTTCTTTTGAGTGCCTTTTCTGTTATGTCTCATTGGATGTGTCCTATGTCCTGTCATGTCCTGATAACATGCCTTAGCAGATGCTGTTATAAGTAGCTGGTGCTTCCCTGCACTTTAATTTCCTGTGGGAAAGGAGATTAGCTGCTGAAGGAACCCTGCACAGCTCTGACACTGCTGTATGGATGTCCTGGCAAATGGAAGGCCGTGGTTACTTCTGTT
>VWYI01037816.1:1895-28491 GCA_013399455.1 Anthoscopus minutus | reverse complement strand
AACTCAAAGATCCTATATGATTAGAGACCCATCTCCTAATGGAAAAAAATCAAAGTCATAGTGGAACAGCATCAATATGCTGCCACAGCATTAATGCCTTATGGCATAACAGGTATTGTGGTAATTTTGAGCCAAAGAACACTGAGCATGGTTTATCTGTGACACATTTTATTTCAAGCCCTACTTTAAGATCAGATGTTGCAAATCACAGCAACTGTTCCATGAGCTACTGAGTTCCTCTACAAGTCCCAGTCCAGGCCCTCTGAGCGTGCAGCTGTTCTGTCAGTACAGAGCACTACAATCAGTCAGTTTTACTTCTCCCTGTTTAGTTATCTACAAAAAGTTTCTGCATTTTGCCCTGCCTTGCTTCATCATTCATGAAAGTATGTGCTTTGAAGCAGAGGTCCTTTTAATATCACAATTTTCTCATTTCTTCTGTGCTGTGCTAGTGGCTGTTGGATATTTACCATCTTTCTACCTTCCAGACTCTTTAGGCTAATTTTAGGTTATATCCTAGGCTCCTTATGAATAGAATAGTTCTCATTTAATTACATTCTTATTTGGAAAACATTTTTATTTTTTTTAGAAATAAAAGGAATAAATGTTTCTAGACATATTCAGTATTCAGCTTTAAGTTTTTGAGAAAATAAAGCTGACAGAAGCTTCCTTTGTCCTATTCTGGTTGTTTTTTGGAGCACAGAATGTCATTGGGAATCAGTGATTAATTTAAATATTATGAGTGATCTGAGGGAAAAATTGTACAGAGTTTTTGTTGTTTTTCTTGTTTGGTTGCTTGTTTTTTATTAAGGAAAGGAACTGAAAATACACTCCAAGGTACAGAATCACATTGACAGTCTTCAAGGTTATTATGAACCTGAAAAGTTTTCATTCTGCAGCTATATCTGGTATAAAAACCTTTGCCTGAATAATGAAAGCATAAACAATTTAAAGGTGGGCCTTATGAAAAGAATCATCTGCAGCATCACAGACCATTAGCAATGGATGTGATTGTCTTAACAAACTAATAGGAAAAGGAGAAAACTTTATCTCTGAGTCTCCTAAGGGAATTCTCAGTTTGAACAGTGATTTTCTTGGTCTCTCTGCATGGTGAATAAGTTCTCTTTCAGCTGGGCTCAACTCCCCACTTGGTTCTCTTGTTCCTTTGTTGTGTGAGATTCAATGAGCTGAAAAGCTCAGAGGTTTTATCTGTACTGATTTTTATTGTGGTGTTGTATGATGTGTGTCTCCTTTTATTAATCTCTCTTAAAGAATAGCATGGTCTTCATCCTTGGCCCTACTTCTTACTCAAAAACCTTGCTGGACAATTTTTAAGGAAAAAACTTTTACCTACCTTTTCTATTTGCCTATCTGACAAATTGCCAATGAAACCATTTTCACTGTACTTAAAAGCTTACACTACAGTTGAAAAACAAAATATTCTGCAGAAGTACATTTTCTGGTATGATGAAACACACTCTAGACACATATTTGTAGTATGAAACTGTTGTTCCAGATCGCAGAACCAGAGGCTATCAAGGCTGTTACATGATTATAACAGTAAGAGGTCAAACTCATGTGCACCACGTTGTTATAGCTCACTTGGATACTTCAGCTGATTCTGCTAATTGCTGCATGTGATTCCTCCAGAGAGAGCTCAGCAAATGAAGAAAGTGGTTTTTGTATGGTGCACATTTCTTTTAATGATGGAAACCCAATTCAGTCTAATTTCCTAGGAAGACTTGCATTTGAAGCCTTTCTATTTTAATAAGGCAACTTGTACGAGATAGCTTTGTTTAAACCTGGAATTTTACAGGCCTCTGTTTCTGGTGAATTAATAAAATTTCACATTACCTTTAACTCTTTTTAAATGAAAGGCTGCTGAAAGGGAAAAGGAGTTTGGCTTTGTTATTGTTTGTTGTTTTGGTTTGGGGTTTTGTATTTATTATTCCAAAGACAGTTATATGCATTTGTGTCTGCTTCGAGTAGCAGCTTAAGATGAAAATAACATCATAACTGGTTACTACTGGAAGAAAATCTAAAGTTTCATTTTATAATTCTCACTGCGGTAAAGGAATTTAATCATATAAAGATTTCCAGATGAACAGCACATTCCCAAATTCAATTTCAATCTACATACCTAGTGTTAAGAGGAGCTTATTTCTTCAGAGAACACAGCTTTTCAGTTAAAATTCAGTAGTTATGCTTCATTAGTGTTTTTACTTGCATCTGGTGTGGAAATTATGTTCTTTTTTATCGATTTTATGCTTTTACTTTTCACTAGACAAGCATGTCACGAGGCTTACGGAAGATCCAGGGTGGCTTGTGAGCACCGTAGTAAAAAGGACTGAAAGCTTTTCTTTCCTTCCTGCTAGAATTCAGTGTTGAAACCGAGGCATTTAAGTACACTTGTTGAAAACCTTCTGTTGTGAGCAGAGCTTGAAAAAAAACCAATACCATAGCAAGTCACTTGTTCTTTTCTTGCTTCTCCCTGTGCAACCTGCTTTTAGCTGTTTATTTTATGCTGATTAAACAGACTCCTTTCATTAACTTCACTTCCTTAGATATTGTTTCTTCTGCAAACAAGACAAGTGCCAAAAACATTCATCTTTTGAGCTTTGTTCAACCTGAACTTTTGCTAAGTCGTTCCCATGTACTCTGTAAATAATACCTATAATGGGATTCTATTAGTCTAATCATTCCAGCACAGGAGGAGGATATTTAACCAAGTGAAAAGCATGTTTGATAACACATGCTGGAGAAGTATAAGCAGCTGGTTAGTCTATGAAATAAAAGCAAACCATATATTAAAAAACCCTCATAGGTTTTAGAGTATTTAGAGTNAAAACCCTCATAGGTTTTAGAGTATTTAGAGTATTTTTTTCTTTTTTTTTTTTTTTTTTTTTTTCTTTTTTTTTCTTTTCCTACTCCTCCTTTGCATTACCTTCCATCCTTTCCTAAGTGTGAGCCTGGATTCATGTGCCAGGCTGAGTCACACAGAGCTGGAGCTGGGATGTACAAGGAAATACAGGAGGTAGGCATGGATATCTAAAACACATGTATGTCACTACTGGGTCAGAGCCAACTGTCCCTGTAATCAGTAATAGGTGGTAAATTAATAAGTTATGATCTATTAATTAATGTGCAGTAATACCACTCCTTGTGTTTCCCTACCATTGTGGCAGCAGAGTATAATTTGGGAAGGAAAGCAGCATTATTTAGTATCTGAATTCCTTTCAGTCCTGGCAAACACTGAGCGTGCTGACCTTGATCAAGTTGATTGTTTAAAGGCATACCGGTTCAGTGGTTCTCCTTTCCTGGTTGTTAAAAGCATTGGCAAACTGCAAATTAAAGAAAACAATATAGTTTGTTATTGAATTGTTATTTTTTTCATTTAACTGCTTAATTTGTATCACTGGCAGAAAAAAAACCCTAAAAGACCACATTCAGAACTCTTTTTCTTTATATTTTCTCACTCCTGAATACCCAAATTCACATCTTTTACAGACAATCAAAGCATGGAAAGTTTTGTTCCACACTGACTCTTAATCAGTGTTTGGATATAAAATTAGTGAGCATTTCTTGCAATGCTTCTGCTGTTCTTATTGTAATTTAATCTCACACTTCTTTACTGAATATACCTATTCTAGATAATCCTATATGTTCTAATATGGATGCTAAATTGTTTTACCTAGTCTTCTGGATTAAAGTATTCTATACTGTTCCATCTACAGCTTATCTGATTTACTTCAAAGTGAATGGGACTAATTTTAGGTTTTTCAGGTCTATAGAAAAATCGTACATTTCTGATTAAATCAAAGTGAAACTGTCCCTTATAGTAGTACTGTTCATGTAAGAGAATTTTGTACGTTAGTTGAGCAAACCCAAAATTAGTGTCTGTGTATCAATCTATTCTTGAATTCACTGAAACACACCCAATAGAAACTCAAACATGTCCAAGAAGCATTGAACCATCATTTATTTATTGTCCTGACTGCATACTACAGTAAACAAGAGTTGCTCAAGTGTTTTGTACTTCCAGAAGTTTTGAGCAAGAAGTACTGGATTCTTAAAATCATATGCAAGAATCTTTCTAAGTAACAGGTGTGTGGGAGAAGCTGGCTGAAATAAATAGGTAGACAGCAGAGCTTTACTTTACATTTAGCCATCCAATCAAACACAAAGATATAGTTTAGGAGAAATAAGAGGAGAATTTTAAAAATTATTAAAAGGCTTAGTTGACTTAAATCTCCTGTCATGGTCAGGGAGAGATTCACTTTAGCTTTTACAGAAACAACTTTTAGGATAATCTGGAATTATTTAATACTGCATTTTATTATCAAGCCATCTGGGAGAGAATAAATATTATTATTATTAAGTCATTAATGAAAACGAGTAAAGCACTTCATAAAAACATAACTGCATATGTTTTTCTACAGCCTCTTGCTTTTTATATTTTCAATAAAGGCCTTAATGGTAGAAGTCTGGCTGGGGTAAATTAAATTTTAGAAATAACTCTTATTTTCATATAACAAAGTTGGTATATAACTTGTATTCATTGAATCACCAGCACTAAGAAGTGAACTATAAGGCTTCTGCCCTCCTCTTTCACTTTCTTTCCACTCTCTCTTGTTATCCTCATCACAGTTTTTCTCTGCCTGCCTCTGGCTTGTTGGAGAAGCTCAAGGGTGGTGGCTGTGGATCAAAGCCTGTCACTGCTGAAATGTCATTCACAGTGGTTATCTAGGACTGGCATTATCAAAAGTCATACAAATCTTTGAATAGGGTGAGCTGCCAGCAACAGTAGGAATACTGTGAGGGCAATTCAGTGAAGGCCAGGATGCTTTGGGAATGGAGCAGGGAGTGGTGCCACTCAGGTGTGGGGCACTGGCAGAGCTCAGCAGAGGGAGGGCATTTGTGGGTCCCTTGCTTGGATTATTTTTTCCCGTCTGTTCACTCTATTCAGTTGCTGTGGAAGTAGGGTAAATCACTGCTGTTCCTCATCTGCAAGGTGAGGAATGACAGCATTTCTGTGATGAGTTAATGTATCTCAGATATAAGCAGTATTATTTTGTCAGGTGTTTTAAGATGGAAAGAAAATTCTGGACCAGATCTGAGAAAGATTAACCACAAAGACCAAAATTAGGAGAGCCTTGCTCATTCACCTCACTCTTAACTCTCTAATACTCAAAAGCTATTCCTCAGTTCCGTACAAAATATCAACCTATTCTTGAAGGAGTAGACTTGATAATTCAAATGAAATTCATTAAGAAAATTGTTGATATTCTAGACCAAGGTGAGCATACCTTGCTGACACTTTCAACAAGCCTGGATGGGAGATGTAGTTTGTTTCAAACTTTGGAACTTTAACACATCCTTAGAGAGCACTGAAAAATTGAAAGGAAATCTTTAGTTCTGGGATTTTGTCTTTTACTGTAAATTCTGAAGATCTCTAATTTCCTGAGTCTAAAGCAAAACGTAGTATTTCCATTTTAATTACCGTATTTTTCTAGCACTGTACAAAAGTATATAAACAGACATACTCTTACTCTAAAAAGATCTGAACAGACTGTTGAAGGTTTCCCTCCCATTTTACTTGCCTGATTTATAGCTGGAGTTGGCAGCAATGTCTATAGCTGAAGTTTCTTAACACTTTCTGTTACCACGTCTGTTTTCAATTGCTTATAATTTTGCCAGCTTCAGCTGCTTCCCAGTGTTTTAAGACCTTTTGGCTTGGCCAGTGGTTTTGAGCTTTTATGATACTGGTGAGTTCCTTCAGAAGTTTTATGGACCTCATCCTGAGCTGATCTAAATTTGTGTAACTTGAACACTGGGTTTAGCTATACTTTCCTGGATATAATGCCGCAGAAAGAAGCCCAGCTGGTTTTATTTATTTTTTAGAGAGTTGTGATGTGAATGAGAATGAGACAGACAGTAAGGAAAATTGGGAGGAAGTTGGGCTGGAAACTCTACAGTCATGACATGTAGTAACTTCTTTCTATTATTCTGCCTTTTCATGTTGCACAAGCATGTGGATTCCATTTGACTGCAGCCAGCAGCTCTGCCCTTCATCGAGCTCAAATTTCTTGCTATTGCAAAAGTGAGCCTGAGGGGGTTATCCTAAAGGAAGAAAACTTCAATAAGTTACCTAGTGCATTTTTCACTGAATTCCTGCATGGAAGAGGCAGTAGAAAAAGCTGCCTCATTTATCTAAGTAGTCCTGCAGAGGGTTCCCCAAAACTGAGCTCTCCTGTTGGAGACAGTTCCAGTCCAGTGGCAGAGGCTCCTCTGGGATTACTGAATTCCTGCAGTTTATGTGCCATGTCCCCATGTCTGTAGTAGGAGGCTCCCTGGCATAGTTCACGGAGCCTCGGCTAGCCCAAATGGGCACTGGTGCCACGCCAGGTGTGGGGAACTGCCTCAGCATGGGTTCTACTGAAGTCAGAGCCTTTTGAGCCACTTGCTCAACAGTGCCGTATATTCCAGCTCCAGGGATCCAGCAAAGGAGAAAGGAGGAGGCTCTCTAGAGGGAAGGGTTTCTTGCTGCTGAAGCGCTGCGGCACAGAAGAGCCAAGAATAAGGGTGTGCAGCAACCTATATATAGGGGCGGAGCAAGGGGAAGGTACAAAATTTCAGACAATAGGAAATCTGGGAGGGAGGAGTAAAGGGAGGGGATTAAAATTGAGGGACCAATAGGGATAAGGGGGAGGAGAGGGCAGGTTACATGGGCCAATGGGGCCTCGAAGATTAGGAGAATTTCAAAAGGGTGGTCTAGGCAGGGGGTGGGAAAAAGGGAGGATTGACAACCTGGGGGGAACAAGGAACATTTGGGAACAAGGGGCAGGTACCAGGGTGGATTGGCAACTGTGGTAGGAAGGCACAACTTCGGGAAAACCAAACAACACAGGGGGGAACCATTAACATAGGAGAAGGAAATACAACTTAACAATACATAGGGTAAGTGAACCAAATATTGTGAAGAAAACCACACTGCAACAGTTCACCTCCAGCAAGGGTGCGGAGAATAGCAGCACTTAGTGACAAATACTACAGGGGGAGCAAGTCCAATCCAGCAGAGTGGGTCCTCTACTTCCAGTGGCTGCAACAAGAATGCACACATGAAAGGGTTTACATGTTTAGTGCATTAGTGGTTAATGTGGATATTTTTCTTAATTTTGTGCATGAAGAATGCCAATTTAATCAGGAGAATTTTGAGACCTGCTGTGACATTTTAGCTTAACAAACTGTAGTCAATCCATTCATCTTTCTTATGATTTCAGCTTTTGGACTTCCTCCTGTTTTCTTAACATCTCTATCCTTTAGTGATCTCAAAACAGTAGTGTGTAATTCTGAGTCTATGCTTGCTCTTCTGCAGGCATATATGGGTTAAAGCAGAGAAAATCTCACTGTAGAATACTGTATTTATTTAATTTACAGTACTTCACTGAAGGTGTCAGTATTTTCAAGGAGACTCCAGTGCTGTTGAAACTGTTAGTCTTATGTAGTCAGTGCTATGGTTAAAATACACATGCACCAAGTTAAAAGGACGCTTAATGAAATCCTTCATGAAGGTTCAGTTTACTTTTCTGAGCTCTTAGTTCATGGGGCTCATGTAGTTAGTGATGCAGCAACAAAACCAAATTTTTGCATTTTTTCTTTTCAAAATGCCTGTGGGTAGGGGCTTGGACAGGGACTGAACCAGCAGCTTTTTCCTATCAGAAAAATTTGATTTAATTCGACCACATTAGAGACATCATATTTTGCATGATTGAGTAAGTTACTAGGAAAATTTATCTAAAGGAAGAAAAAAGACGTTCACAAAACCATTATTGATAGCCTGAGTCCACTCTCAGATGTGGTTCTCATGGTGCCAGCACCACTGTCCTGGCCTGAAACGCAGCAAGGGAGTAGAGATGTTTCTAGTCAGAGCTGCTGCTGTCTGGAAACAGGTTTGAAAGTTGCTTTCAGGCAGAATTTCTGACCATGAAACTACTTTGTGAAAGGTATTGATGGATAGTGAGTTTGTAAAGACAAACAAATCAATACTTTGATATTATCAGTGTGTTCGATCTGTTCCCACTCTGCTCCCCAGGAGAGCCAGTACCAGAGTGATCTTTGTAAGTGGTGTAACTTTGTAGAGGGAAAATCATCAAATTACCTTGGAGAGTAGCAGAGTTGCCTCTCAGGAGGCTCACTTTTTATTGATTTATAAAAAAATATGATGTCTGGGTTTAAGACCTCCTGAATGTGCTTGATTTTACCTAGATTCTTGAATAGACCGTGTCTTCAGCTTGGTCTTTCAAAGACTATTGTAATTTTTCCAAACACATTGCTTTTCTTGCTTTGCTTTTCACCATTTCCTTGTTCTCTGATAAATTCCAGGTGGACCTGTTAATTGGATGCATCTTTTGGTAATATTATCAATGCTATAGGTGGATGCAGAACTTCACACCATTGGGTTCAGACAGGCTGAGCTAGTAGAATATAAGATTAAACATCACCTGATTTCTAGGTATTGAAGCCTACTTTCAAACTCCATTTCAAAGTTTTCAGTTGTTTAAATGAGTTTTCTTTTTCTGACAGTTGGTTTAAAGGGGACTTCAGAGCACAGTTACTTTCTCTTGGCACATAGCTTTTCTGTCCTTGACCCATTTCCTCTGACTCTAGAGCACTCCAGCGCACCTGGCAACTCCCTTTTGGGAGAGCAATCTGTAAGACTCATTCTTCTAAGAATCATGACGAGGGTGGACTCCAGCTGAGCAACCTGATCTAGCTGAAGATGTCCCTGATCACTGCAGGGGATTGAAACTAAATTACTTTTAAAGCTCTCTTTCCACCTAAATTATTCTTTCTGTGAGCCTGTGACTGCAACCAGCAATGTTGTCTAGAGAGCCTTGCTTTACTGGTATATTCCATTTGCTGGTTCTCAGCTTCTGAAATTAGGTGAGTTAAGATGTAACTGGAAAACAAAGATGTAGCTGATCAAGCTGATGTTTGGTTGGCCCCTTGGTAAACCAGAGAAGTTCAGAGGGGAACAGAAAAGTAATAACCAGTTGAGGGAACTAGTGATGAACCACATCAGCTTGCTGTGAAGTCAGATCAGTACCACAGTCAAGGTGAAGGAGGCACAAGCACATGTTTGGGAGTAAAAGAGGGATAATCAAGAGGCAGTGAAGAAATTAGGTGAGCTGTCACTTACAGTAGCCTTTTAGGTTAGCTGAGCTGTCTTGCCTGCCATGGCTCTGGGTTTTACAGCCTTTTTGTGCCAACACAGACATGCAGTTAGAGAGTGTGACCCACAGTCTGGCCCATCTTGTTCTCGAGAAAAGTCTCCCTGAAGAAATAGAATTTGAACTAGAAAGCAAAATTGCTCTCTTAACAGACCGTGAAGTGATGACAGGCTGCTTTTAAAACAAACAAAAATCCAAACCACCCAAAACTCACACTTGATTTTGTATGTTTTTTGATTTAAATTCCCCCAACATGTGTAGATGTCGTACAAAATATTACACTTTGAGAATGTTTCAGGTCATCAATCTGTTACTTGCAGGATTAAAAATCTGTCTTAAAAGACATTATGATCTGTCTGGAAGGCTGGTGAAAATGTATCCTTCTCAGAGTTGTTAATCTCCACATCTGCCCCTCTAGAATGCTTTCATGTGATCTGCCCCTGTTGTTTTTTAAGCTTATGTGACTGATGCTAGATAAAGATTATATAGATCAAATGGGAAAGAAGTATGATTATTTTACATACAATATAAAATTCAAAAAGCATGCTTTTATCTACCCACTCCTTAAAAGAAAAAGGGGGTGGAGGAAAGAAAGGTGTCAGACCTTACTCAGAGGATAATTATCTTCTCCTGCACAGTGAGTTATAGAAGAAACATTGAACTCATCAATATGAGAATATCCCCTCAAGTTATAATGTGGAAAAAGTAGAGGGTTGAAACTAAGAACAAAGGCTTGTCAGACTAAAATGGATACAGCTGTGTGTACAATTTTAATGCTGTTCATAAGGAATTACACTAAGACTTCTACAAACTAATCGTGTGATCACCAAAGTGGACATTTCTGGAATTTAGAAATACAGCAATAGCAGTTGTGGGGGTAGGGGGTTTTCTCAGCAAATCTGAGCACCTCATCCTTGTTTAAGTATGTTATACTAATGCTACTTGCGTTTTGAACACTGACACTCTGTTGGCCAAGGTTTTCTGTGAGCCTCATGTTTGAGATTGCAGCAGCTGTTGCAATGTTGGAAGGTGCACAGGCACTGCAAGCAGCCCTGCCCTAAAAGCTCAGAAAAACATGGTAGCTACTTTATGCAGCCAAATCTTTTAAAAGAAAAACTTCAGCTTTCTTTCGATGTTTTGATAATATTAAGTGATTTCCTGAGCTACTTCTTATGGTAAGAATACTTAGTAATTCAAGACATACAAAGCAGAGGAGGGATTCTGCTTGAGAAAATCACTTGCAAATTCCTGTTAATTTTGCATGCAATTAATGTGGTGTTGGCCTTTCTCAGTGCTAGTCAATATGATCGATGGATTTCTTTCAGGGCAGTCGATTTAGTTTATTGAGGACTTTTAAGCAGTGACTGATAGCTCTGTAAGTCAGAGAAAGAGTAGTTTAAAGGACTGCCAGAAGTAGTACTGAATATAAAATAGCGTTCTTTTGAGATTGAAGTTGTGCTAAAAAGTTTCATGAAAACAGTAAATCATTGCACCTTTATGAAAAAGAATGTATAGCCAGAATGTTTTCAGTCTTATTTTAAAATGGATTAGGTTAGGTGGGGTTTGTTTGTTTGTTTAATATCTGTTAGAATGAAAATAACTTTGTTTTTTTGTATTCCTAATCAGTTAACATGTTGTAGCAGTATTCTAAATAAAGTTAAAATGTTTCTACTGGAAATAGAATGGTATTGCTCAGAAAACAAAATGCATAATTTTTGACAATTTCTTTAAAAACATTTGCTTTTTATCAGATAGATGGTAGTTTTTAGAGTGAAAGTAATAGGAACCCCAAATCTTCCATGGCTGTGGGATGTTGATTTCCAATTCTTGCAGAGCTTCCTAAAGGTGCCTTGGTGGTGTGAATTCCACTGGCAGTCATAGAGCAGTCAAGGCAGGAAGGCACCTTTGGAAATTATACCTGGTCTAAACTCCTGCTGAGAGCAGGGTCAGCCAGGGCATGTTGTTCGGGGCCATATCCCATCAGGTTTTGATTATGTCTGGGGATGAAGAGGACTTCAGGATTTCATAATTATTTACTTAAAATAAACTCCATTCTTGCTACTGGTTGTTGTAAATACTATTGTGAATTTAGCTCTGCCCAGGTATTGCAGATTGAATAAAGGTGAAACCCTTGACTGGTTCTGTCTGGGAGCTACATACAGTTTCACAAGATACATGTCCCTTTGTACATTTTCAGAATTTTACCTGACATTTTTGTGGGGATGTGATGTCACAAGCAGCTGGCATCTCTTTAAAGGCACTGCTGGAAATAATCCAACTCATCTTTCAACTTTGGTCCGCAAACTTGGTTCGTTCCCCGTTCTGCACTTAGTTCTACTGTGTGGGCATATATTCTGCCATATACAAAATCTTGTCTGCCTAAAAAGAAGCCCAGTGTCTGGGCATCTGCACTGGGCACAAAATGTCCATGTTTCCACTGAAAATTTAAAAGCAGAAAAGTGTTGGAAAAAAAAATAATTTTACTTTCTGCCATATTTTGGGGGGGGATTAAAGTGTAGAGGTCTATGTCCATTTTTGTGAGGATGCAATGAACACCACATAGGAGACAGATACGTTTGTGATCTGTAGTGAATTTCCTTATCTAAACTAATTCAAATGCACCAAACATTTTCCTTTCTAAAAGCAGTGTTAGGGTGTTGGGGTTTATATCAAAAAACATCTATGCAGCAAATTAAAATGTTTTCCTTTCTTTTATTTCCTTAATAAGAAGAAAAGAGTTTTTTGCTTTGTTTAAAATTTGCCACGATTCCCTGTGGATTTTCATGGCTTATGTTTTGTGACTCGTGGAATGGGATCAGTGATGGACTTTGTCCACATTCTAGAGCAGGAATTTTAGTCATTGACCAAAGGACAGGTAAAAACTTATAGGAATATTTATAAGGTATTTAGTATGAGCAGAGGATTTTCAAGTAGTTAATGTCATCTTTTGCATTACTTGTCTTACTTGCACCTGCTTGAAATAAATGTACAAATCTGATATTAAACAGAATATATGTCAATTATGTTAGCATTTTTACCTGTTAACAATAAGTTCAAGCACTGGAAGGTGAAGTTATTGGATAGCTAGGAAGTAGAAAAATGCTATTACTTCCTTTTATACAAATTTGACAGAATACATGGTTCATTTGTCAGAGTTCCTGCTTGTCCTCCTTTGTGTGATGTTGCATTGCTAAAACAGTTGATCAGTGACCTGTACAAATCAATGGGCTGCCTTTCCAATATTTGACAGGGGGGTATGGATGGTTTTCATGCCATTAGTGGGTTTCTCTGTGCTGCTAATGAATATTCTTGACCACAAGACATGAAAGATCAGAGAGCAGGAGGCAGCCCAGGGCTGCTTTTCTGTCTTACACTTTCTTTGTGTCTGTCTTCTGACTCCTTTAGGCTTGTAAGCTGAAAGGAGTGGCAATGCAGGCTGAGAATTTCTCATCTCCTCAATAGGTCTAGTGGTTAAGTATATGTGAATAAAGAGGGGTAGAGGAGGAAAAAATTACACATCAGAGCAAAGGACCTTGTTTTTGGAGGTGTTCCTCCTTTTTCCTCTTTCAAATGTACTTGTGCAGAAAAGTGCTTTATTATACAGGAGCCTTCCTGCCATTTGCCTGGTGTTGTTTATGGATTCCTGGTATAGTTCACTGGGATCTTGATGTCTCTGAGTTTCCATGATAATTTAACTGTGGAAGGGCTGTTTTCAGATCATCGATCTATTAGTTTCAAAGCATCAGATTGTGTTGAGGGCTTCACTTTAAGAAATAATGCACATTTATAGATCAGTTTGAATTGGGTGAGAGTTTTGGCTCCAGGGACAAAGCTTGTTGGGGATTCTTTAGTTCTTTATTAGACTAGGTGACACAGTTGGAAATTACAGATTCCTCAGCTCTCAGGCACCAAGGTCAGAAACAGCAAACTTTAAGCTAATCACAGAAGAGTTGCTTCAAGCTTAACTTAATTATATTAGGGAATTAAAAAGAAAACTCTTTTTGGTACTTTTTAGATCAGAGGTGAGTGTGAGAGAGTGGAGACTTGATAAGTCTTGAAAATCTTTAATGCTTTAGAAATGATAAGTACTGAGAAGAGTGAAATGCTTTTAATAGCAAATCTCTTGCTCTCAGGAAAAATAGTTCTGAGACCAGAAGAGGTACCAAAGTCTGGCTTCCTCAGTCTCTGAAGATGTATACACTTCCCTTCATCCCTGCAGCTTATCTCCCTGCCCAATTTCCTCTATATTTTTATTAAAGTCAGCGCTATTTGCGCTATCTTCATATATTTCTTAGTAAACTCTTAAGCTATCCTGAAAATTTGTTATGCTTTCACTGGCTTTTAAAAGCAACAGGTTTTGCAACAGATTGATGCTGTTTGATCAAAGAGAAATTATTTAAATTACAAGTTGGTGTTAGGAAAAAATATTATTACTAGAGGCTTCTTGGGAGTGTTCTGTTTTTTCTACAGTTCTATAAATGCACATATTTCTACAAAGAAAAGAAAAACCTTTTTTATCACATACTATCTAAATTATACAAAGATTTTCTTATTAAAAAGAAAAAAAAAGAAAAAAGTATAGCCTCTTTTAAGTGACTAAATGAACAAAAATACAGATGTGTCTCTGCTTTGTCTTTTAGGAGAATTAGGGCAGGGAACATCAAGGAGTCATATTTTTTTATTTGCTAAATTTGGTCATGTAAAGGCATTAATTAAAGTAGTTGTTTAAACAGTGTTTCATTCATGTTATATTTATAATGAGCTTCGTGTAGGTGATATCAGCTAGGAATTTTATATGTTTATTGGTTGGGGTTGGGCAGAAAGAACTGTGATAAAGCAGTATAGTCCAAAAAGAATTAAAGAAACGCTGGAAATTAAACAGCAGTTCTAATCACTTTTTAAAATTAATTTGACTGAAAAACTAGAGGCCATTAATTTGAATCTGACAAAGTGTAAATGTGTGTACTATAGGGCTGCCTAGAACTTCTGACAAAACTAAAGAGACTCCAAGGCAGAATTTTGATTACTAAAAGCTTTATCTTAATAGAACCATTTTCCTAGCTGTTCCAAGCTTTGTGAATAAAGTAGATTTCTAGAATGATTTTGCTTTAGTCATAGTGTCATAGAATGTTTAGGTTGGAAGAAAACCCAAAGGTCATAATGTCCAGCCCCTCCCTTCAATAAGGAAGACCATCTTTAAGTAAACCAACTTGCTCAAAGTTCTATCCAAAGTGACCTTGAAGATTTCCAGGGATGGGACAAATTACCTGTTCCAGTGTTTTACCACTCTCCTTGTGAAAAGTTAATTGCTCATATCTAGTCTGAACTGACCCTCTTTTAGGTTAAAACCACTGTCATCTGACTCATTCTGTCACTACAGGCCCTACTGAAAAGTCAGTACCTGATTTTTGAGGGGAGAAGGACTGAAAAAGCTCAACATGACTGGACAAAGTGCATTTGTAGCCCAAAGAGCAACCATAACCTCCTTATCCTGGGCTGTGCCCAAAGCCCCGTGGGCAGCAGGGCAGGGAGGGGATTCTGCCCCTCTGCCCCCTCTGCTGAGACCCCACCTGCAGGGCTGCATCCAGCTCTGGGCTCCCAGCACAGGGAGCACAGGGAGCTGCTGCAGCCAGGCCAGAGGAGGCACCAAGGTGAGCAGAGGCATGGAGCAGCTCTCCCATGAAGACAGACTGAAAGGGTAGGGGTTGTTCAGCCTGGAGAAGAAAAGGATCTGAGGAGACTTAGTGCAGCCTTCCAGTAAAGGAGGCTTACAGGAAGACTGGAGAAGGACTTTTCACAAGGGCATGCAGTGATAGGATGAGGAAATGGTTGTAAGATGGAGGTCTCCTTGTAGCCTTCTGTTCTCCAGGGTGGAGAGCCCAAATGGTCTCAGCCTTTCATCACAGGAGTGGAGCTTCACCCTCTGATCATTTTTGCAGCCCCCTTTGGGCTTGCCCCAACAGATCTATGTCTGTCTTGTCATGAGAACTCAAACTGGACACAGTACTCAGGTGGAATCTCACCTGGGCAGGGCAAAGCCACCAAGTCATCTAAAATTGTCCAGCAGGCTAAAAAAAGCATCTGCCCATTTTTTCAAAATACTAATCATAAGAGCTCAGTAAAGGAGATCTTCTGTTTGTAAACTTACTGCATGAAGGAACAAGAAATTGGACAAGAAGCTGTCATTTTCCATAAGATTTTTCTTACATTCTTTGGCCATCATTTTATAAGCTACTCTTTAAAATTATCAAAACATATGTGCTTCCTTATGTATACTGTAAGTTAAAGAATAGATTGTCTAATGCATTGTGTGCTGTTAACCCAAAGAAAACATGTTTCTGCTTCTAAGCAGTTATAGAAATTATTAGAAACATGTGTATCTATAGAAAAAAAAAAGATAAAATTCCTTTAATTTACTTATGTAGGGAGAAAAAGGCTTTTCTTTTTATGACTTACAGGCTCTAGACTGTACAGATGTCAGCCTAGATTATATTTGCTGGAGTCCAAAAATATCAGAAACTATTTATAGAACAGAATTATTTGGGTATTTCACACCTTGCCTTATCAAGGGTTTTAAAATCTTTTCCTTCTCGGTTGATTTTTCTACCCTTATATTCAAGGAGGCAAAGAAAAAGAACCTATGTAAGAATCAGAAGTCCCTCTTTATCATTAGAGTTACTTCATTTTTGAAGCAATATTAAGTTACATAAATATTTATTTCACATCAGCAGAGTTGATGAGAGAGACTGAGGGCAACATGAATTGTAGTCCTAATTCATCATCAGGCAATTTAATGTGTGATTTCTTTGACTGTCTCCATAAAACCTGATAGCAGTATATTATCTTACACTTATGAAAAAAAAATGAACAGTGTGGCTCCAAAAAGGTGGGCAATTAATTAAATTATATGGTTGTTCATCTTGCTGGTCAGGCTGTTAATTGTGCCAAGATTTGCTTTGAAATCATGCATGCCTCAACTTGGACCTTTTGCCTCCCTAGAGAATTCCTCAGGTCTTACTGTGCATCACGCTTCCTGTGGATGCTGGGCTAATGCTGGCTAATCCTGTTAGCTTGTAGAATAGTTACAGTGAGATCTGGAAACTGAGATCTGTATTCAGAAATTGGGATCTGCTTTTGGTAGTTCTACACTCCAACAAATTGAAATCCTTGTGGCTCCTCGAAAAAGAGAGTAAAACATGGTTAAAATTAATGTCATGTGCTTTGATAATTCATACTCCAAAGGGCAGAGGAATAACTTCAGCTAGGATTTAAGTTTTTTAAGGTATTTGTAATACGCTTTAGCTGTAGAGTGAAACTGCTTAAATGAGTTCTGTGCTTTTCAGCTTCTCATGTTCCTGTATGCATTGGAGTCTATTTCTTTATTGCATTTTTCCTTTTGGATTTGATGTTTTCATACATCAGAACAATGTAATTTTTAAGGGTTGGTTTGATTTTTTTATTTGTTTCAGAAGGTGGAAAAAGATTCCTTCATTTTCAAAATACTGGATCTTAAACTTTCAGAAAATGCCTAGACAGTGCAAAAGCAATCCAAAAGTTAATGGTATCTCAGAAAGTTTCAGATGGAATTTTCATACATAAATATTCTGTTGCAAATGTATTAAATTCTTTATTACTTGTACTCCAGTATATTGCACTGCAAGCATGTATGTTATTAATGACTGTAAACGCTTTTTTTTTCCTGAAGCACTTTGAGACTAATTTTTTATATATATATATCTATATATGTGTTTACATGTATATATTACACAGAATAAGGATTTACAGCTTTGTAAATACTTGTAAGTGAAGTCAGGATTTCCTCTGCTGCGACCAAGCCAATTGGTTAATGAAAACCATTGAGTCCCCAAAACAATGGCAAAGGGACTTGTTAAGAACAAAACAACTCTCTATTAGGTGAAGAACATACAGGGCAAAGTACATTCTTTACTCCATGCAGCTGTTGTTTTCCTCTTTCCCTTCAAAGCAAGAAAAAGAGGTTTCTCAGCTTTCTGTTAACGCTCCTTCTGGAAAATGAGATCTTTCCTTCTTTACAGATCTACATCACTCCAGTGTAAAAATGGTGATCATATAGAAAAATCCAGCAGAATCAGGAAATCTGCTATAATGATGACAAAAAATATAGTAAAATACATTAATATAATTTATAGGAGAATAGAAGACTTTCTTCCCTTTAAACCTGTGGAACAGACAGGTTTAAAGGGACTTTAAACAAAATTACCCTCATTTAAATTGAATCAATTTTGGTCTTTAATCTGCAAGGAGGAAGGACTAGATTACATTGTTAAAGCAATGGTCTTTATACAGTATGAATGCTTAAAAATAATAAATATAGATGCAGGAATGTGTGTCCCATAAGCATTACATAGGTTTCACTTTACCATGTCTGTAAAAGTGAAAGCTATTTCCTCTCTCTTTGTAATGCTTTTCATCCAACAGGGATGGAAACAGGGTTGGGTTTCCAAGGATGTTCTTTAGAAAGATATTTATTCCTGCTGTCATGTCTCACCAATTATTAGCACAATACCACAAATATCTCCAAGGCTTTGTAAGCCCTTTGGTGCAGGAGGTATAACAACCATTTAATAACTATCTCTACACAAAGCCTTGACATTATAAAGGCATACACAACTGGAAAGAATGGAAAAGGAAGTAAGTTCAGAAAGAAGCTAAAAGATTCCATTTGTAAATCACTGATGCTTACTATTTTTTGAAGGTCTTCAAGGGTAATATTTTAATGACAAAGTTTGTTTAATCCAAACCTAGCCTGGTTCTCAGTGTGAACTTTTGTTATTCTTTTATGTCATTAAGAACAAATGTGAAAGTTACAGATTCATTTTTCTCACAACCAGATCAGTTTGTACAAGACTGCACAACCCTAATAAGGATTCCCATTTCATATAAGAGGAAGCTAATGATGATCAGTGAGTATTTTACTTGAAGTAATTCTCAGAAAAGATCCCATACCAAATTTTTCTTAGACTTGATATTCACTGACAAACCAGTCTCCAGGGCCTCTCTAGCCACTTGACCCACTCTTCACATCTTCCATAAGCAGAAGTCAAGTCAGTCAAAAGTTCATTGTCTTTGTACCGTTTCTGGCCTTTAGCTAGTCTCTTCTAAATATTTTTGTTCCACCTGTCTCGTTAGTCTGGAGACTGTTTGCAGGTACCTTGAAATACATGAATATTTCTCAGATCACCTGAGGTAAGTGATGCTTATGTATTCCTCAGGAAAGACTGATGTATCTTTCATGGCAAGACAGAACAGAACAATGTCCTTGCCCCAATAATGCTTGTTCTTTTTACTCAATATTTTCAGTAGGGCTGATTGCTGAAAAGACAGGAAGATGAGTTATTCATTAAAAACTGATCTGCTCATTCAGATCTCAAGGTGTTACAGACTATCCTGCTACAGCATTTCCTGGGAATACAAACTTCCCCCTTTTCATTGTTGATCCAATGAATTCCAGTTGCCTGTCTGCAAGCTGCTACCCTTTCTGATCCGTGTGCTTCTAGCCACTGGGAAAGAATAACTGTAAGTGTAAGCCATGAATAAGATGTTCTTGATAGCTGCAGTGGTAACTGATACTTGTAGTGGGGATTTTTGTTTCTTTAAAAAGTATATCCTATGTGTAAACAAGGAACCTGAAAAGAATTCTAGTCTTCAACTAAAGAAATTATTTTAAAGTGTTGTTAAAGTTCTGTGGAATAAACTGCTTCCTAGAACAAAAATAATTATATGCTTAAAGAGTTAGTTTTACAGGAAAGTTTTTAGGAAAGTTAGGATTACTTTCCTAGATTAGGACCTTTATTTAGTCTACATTTTGAAATTCTTGCTTATTTCTCTTGTGAATACTTTGCTGTCTTAGTTGTTATGAATAGAGCTCTTTGTTTTCTGTATCTGGAATTTAGTCTAAATAATGACCTCCAATGAAGCACTTCTGTAAGGTCACAAATGCCTCTCGGAGCCAAGCTAAAGTAAACATCCTAAATAATGATATTTTATTTTTTATGAACCTAATATATCACTGACAAATACTGAAAGCTCTCCAGTAAGGGAATGGTAACTCACCACCTCAGTTTCATTGACCTGCAGGCTGTTTTTTCTTCTGAAGAGTTTGTTTAGCTGCAAAGGACGGAAGTCTTGAGTACTCACACACAGCACATATGGCTAATTTAAAGCCAGCAAGTTTGGGTCAGGAGAAAATGGTTAAAATAGGCTGAGTCTCTGCCAGTGAGCCCTTGCTCCTGATCCAGAGGATGATAGTCATAGTATAGTCACACATGAACCAGGCAACCTGCTTTTTTCCTTTAAGGAAAAAAGATAACCCAAAATCCTGAAGAGTGTGTTATCTGATCCCACCATTAAGGAAGTGTGCAGCTGTTCGTATTTCTTCTCTGCAGCACGTGTCACTGTGGCAAATGGAAAATATTTTCATCCTCTAGGATTACAGAGCTGCTGAAAAGCCATAAACAAAACATAACTAGAATTGTGCATGTAAGTGACAGTTAATATGACCCCTCAGAAGGTAAGAGTAGAGAGGGAAAAAATACGGGAGACAATTCATACACTGATTTGCAACAATAAACTTCAGAGAGAATTTTGGGGAAAAACATAAATATGTGGAAAGCATTTTTTATGAAGAGATGCACATATGTACTTATCTATTTATTTAAAAGTAAAGCTCCAGTGAATAAAATGGGGATCCATTTGAAGTCATTCATTTGAGAGAAGTCACGATAATGTTAATGTACTTTAACGGTTTCTGTTCCCAGGGTATCTGACAGACTTTCAGGCCATATTGATAATGAAGAAGAATGTGTCAATATTCTCACTTTAAGACCTGATTCAGAAGCAAAGTGATATTTTTCAAGGTCAGACAGGAAGTCTGTGTCTTAATTCTGAATTTCATCAGTCTAAGGCCCTAATCTTGGCTGTTTTACTCTATCGATTTGAGCACAAGGTGGCCTTAGAATTTTTCCTCAGTTGCTGCTTGACCTTTCTACCTTCGAGTTTTCCTCAATAGCAGTGTTTGAACAGAGAAAACCAGAGGTATTTATTAATAAGAGAAGAAGGGGGATTTTAGAAACCTGCTTTAGTCTTGGCATCTGCAGCTACTCAGCTCCAGTGGGGTGCTGCCTGCCAGTTCTTCCTAAAGCAGAAGAAGCTGTAACAAATTTCCCAGTTGTGCACCGTACATATGATGTTTCTTACAAGTACAAATAATCCAGACCCTCAAAGGGCATGATGTCTTTTACAGCAGTGATAAGGCTGTTCACTATAAGTAGTCTCAATATAGAAAGATCTCTATAAAAGTTGTTACTTGTTGACTAAATATGGTCATCAGATTCACCTCTGTTGCATTTTCAAGTATTCAGACCAGTGCCTAGAAATAATTCCAGTTATCTAGGAGCTGAAACAAGGACAATATTTCCGGGTTTAAAAAGTTAATTCTGAAGATATAAACTATGTAATATTTAATTTTTAAAAAGTGACATTGTTACTACTTTAAAAATAATCTGATGAATGTGATTTGGTAACCAGCTGGGACTAAGTGTACACCTCCTTGCTGAGAGTACACAATAAATATAACAAAACTGGAAAAGTTATTCTAAATGGTCTTTTCCTGTTTGGTTGACAGAAAGGACACAGCCAACAGAACATTTCACATCATGGACATGAAATGCATATGACATATTTCTAGCATCAGATCCATCTATTGCATCAGATCACACTCTCAAAAATGTACTGTCAAATTAATACCTATGATTTAGTAAGTGTATTTTAGTGAGAAAAAGTCTTGAAATTGATTTTCACCTTCCATCTTTTTTAGTTACACCACTTAAAAAACAGTGTCATATGAGTACAAAATACTTGGACATCCTTCATCCTTCAGAAGAGATCTTTACTCTTTTGTTTGAGATCAACTCCTGGGAACATACTTCAAGGTGAACAGTGATTTTACAGTAACACTGTAAAATTCTAGACATTAGAGGAGTGTAAATGTGCAGACTGGACAAAAAGAGACGTTTGTATTTTAGAGTTGGAATAAAGTGAGAGAACAATTTTGTATTTATAGTTGGCCCTTGGTTAAGATTACATTTATTTGGTTTGGCTATTACATAATTTGGAATTCCACTTTCATTTGACTAGAGACAAAAAAGGTCATGATCTTTGTTTAAATGCTGGCACTGAAGTGCCATTGGCACATTGGCCTAAAGAGTGAGTGCCAAGACTTGGCACTCTCAGGCCCTGAAGTGTTTCCATGTCCTGTGATGCGTTTGGGACTGGTTGGAAGTTCTAGATTTCACTTTTGACCCACAATCCCAGAAGAACTCTACAGCAGATGGGGATTGCCATTGCAGATATGAAGCACACCTTATCCTGCTCCTTTCTCCTCCATAATGCCCTACCTTGATGCAGATTTACTCTACATGCTGACTGTAGTACTTAGCCAGAATCCCACTTAATATTCCCAGACCTTCTCAGACTTTTGTTGCGTATCCAGAAGGAATCAAAACTAAATATAACTTCTGCAATTTACCTGTTTCAAGTATGTTTTGCTTTTCCACTTGGCAGCACAACTTCAGCACATTATGAGAGAAGCTGTAGGGATGCAGCTCAGCATGGAGACAGCTGAAGTGCGGGTCCAAAGTGGCCTCACACTGTCTGATGGAAACAATTGGTGGTGTCTCAAGGCAGTTTGATGAAACAAGAGGAAAATGCCAAACTTTAGAGTCGTTGATCCATCTGAAATAGCTAAGGATAAACCTTCATGTCTGTTGTGGCTGCTGGATATTCTCATGGCTTCAAAGGCCATGAGATGATCAGGGAGGTTGGATATAGGCTACTATATTATGTGTATGGGTCAAAAAATATGAACAAAATCTGTCTAATATCCTTTTGTCTCGCATTCTCATGTCTTGAATGTTTCTATGGTATCATCTAAGATGGATGACAGCTGAATGAGGTGTTATTATTTTGAAGTGTAGGAACATTAGTGATTTTCACAATGAAATGCTATGTGAATGGTCAGCCAACATCATGAATTTCTCATTAAAAAGTTAAAATGGAGCTAGCATCCGTTTTACAAATAGAACAAATGGCTTGTAGGAGCAGGTGGCCATTCACAGGAATTACTCTAGCAGGTCTGAGTTTATGAAGGAAGAATATCTTGTGCTCCATTTTAGTTATGCCTATACAGTTTCATTACAGATGGCAGTAGCAGTTTCCCCAGCAGGGCCTTCTAAAGGCTTCACTGATTGACCATAAAACAATTGTTTTATGTCTTCCCCAAGGCACAAAAAGAATTCTGGAATTCCTTTATAGTCACAGTAACACTGAGGCTGTATGATAACATGACTAAAATAATGTTTTCCTGTAACTCAAGCTTAATTGGAAATTATCATCTAAAAATATAGAATGTGTGTCTATATATATCTAAGCACACACACATAGTGTTTGGGTGTCAAATCTGCTAAAATACAATCTTTAAACTTATTTAATTTTTGTTGTAATCTTTATTACTTATTATGACAATTATTCATGTAGTTCAGTTTGGAAAGCTATTGTGTTCCTTTCCTAGAGACAACAAAAATTAGGGGAAAAAAGTATTTTCAATTATTGTAGCTGGTACGGAAAGGAGAGATTTGAAAAACAGCATTTAAAAAGGAGTTTCCAATTAAAATGTTTCCTTCTTAATAAATTGTTGAAACACACATTTTTGCTTGTATTTCTAATATTCAATAAGCTTCTTCTTATGCATAGTTTTATGTTGGAAAATAAAGAGAAACTGAATGAGGAAGCAATTTAAAATTCACTCTATAATAAGAAATAAATTCCAGTAAATTTTAGTCTTTTTTTAAAATTATTTTTTTATTTTGGTTTGGGTTTGGGTGTTCTTTGGGTGTTTTTGGGTTTTAGTATAGGGTAGAACTTTACTGCTTCTGTGAGAGTTCTGATTGCCGAGCAAGATGGCTGTTGGAAGAATCTGTATAAGGGGGATTGTGGCTGTTTCATGGAAATACACACACGTATAATTCTTCAGATAATTAATCACATCTATTCTGTGTCATATCTGGCACACTTACAAAGCCATGACAGATCTGGCCAGATTTTGGCTCTCCCTTTGGGAAAACACAACTACTGTATGTCAAACCTTGCCAAATTAATGCATGTAAAATCCTTACTCTTGCTACAGTGGTAATAAGTCATACTCAAATACTTTTCTCCTGCCATCTAAATTTGGATAGTTAGTTAATAAACTAGTTACTTTGTTAAGTTTGACAGTGTCTGCAGTTATTGTTGGGAAAGGGTTAATTTATGCATGGTAATACCCTAGACCTGTTTGTTTAATGAATAAAAATACACTTTTAGAGGCAATTGTAGCATAGTTGTGATTAGCTGACTTCAAATGTTTTGAATTTTCTTGTATGAGCACGGAGGACAAGATTGTATAGGTCCCAAGTGATGAAATGATGTCACTTAACTTCTTTAGTCTGTGGAGCTTGAAGTCACCATCAAATCTGAACATTAAATTAGTGATAAAAAAATACCCCAACTAATTATTTAGCTTAAAATTCAATTTTATCTTACTTGTGTGACACACAAGGAAAGAAATGCTTTGTAGTCCTGTGACATCTTGATTGTTAGTGAATTACAGCCCATCATCCATAACAGCTTTGAAAGACAAATGGGGAGGGATACATAGCCCTACGTCCCTCTGATACTTTCCAGAACTGAAAACTGTAGTCAACATTAAAGGCATTCTGTGGTAAAATTCTTATAAATTTGACACCCGTGATAAAAGGCAGCCCTGCAGCACCCACAGTTAACCTAAATTTCAGGCACCAGTGGCATGATGTCGTTCCATGTCCATGAAATTACCCATGGCATGTATTTCTCTCTCCTTGTGTTCAGGAAAGTGGCTGCTCCCTGTCAGTACCTCAGAAAAATGCAATTGATGGAAGGTGGATGCAATGGCTAGGAACAAAACATGATATAAAAGTACTGTAGCATCCAGAAAATTGATATGCCTATTGCAAAGTGAAAAAGAGAAGCCAGTCTAACAACCATTATAGAAGGGAGATGGGTTTAAACTAAAGCATGTGGGGGACATTTTATTCCAAGTTCTTCTTGGAATCCTTATTCTGAAATAACACGTGTAGGCAATATGTAATTTCCTTCCTATATCTACCACCTCATTAATACAGGCTGGCAGGAGGAAAAGAAAAATGAAGAAGAATGTACAAGGCTTGCTATATGTATAGTAAAATGGGCTTTTGCATTCTGTAAAAACAGGGGAGGTTTGGCTGTTTCCTGGGTTATCACTACAGTGCAATGCTTTGTATGCAATGCAATGCAATCCAAACCAATGAAAACACTGCCTCCATAAGTATGTGGCATTAGATGGTGACACCCACCTGAGCTGACACAAAACCCAGTAACCAACCTGTGACAGCCTGCACTTTGTGCAAACACCAATCTTAGTTTCAAAATGTTAGTGAAGTGCAAACCAAAGGGCTTTGGCCCTGTTTTAAGGGCAAAGTACATGTGCATGTCCTTGAATTCCATGTACAAATACAGGGTTTGGTTAGTGGGTATAACAACAGATGGTTATTGGTGGGGGAAGATTTAATAACCCTGCACTCACACCTAATATTTCCATGCTAACAGATGTGCAGCACAGTTAGGCTACATTGGGCCTCGTCCCCATGAGGGGTGTGAAGAACCTCTTTTGGGGACTGGGACTTGTCCAAGGTAGACCACAGGGAGCTCATTTTGCACAGGCCCCATAACTTGCAGCTGGAGGCCTGGGGGGGTTTGGTGTGTGTCAGGACATCTGCAGCGGGTTTACTTTTTATCTGCTTGGCTGACAGCTAGGGTCAGCAGTCTCAGGGGCTGCAAGGCTTACAAGGCCAGGAAGGCCATGAAGATTTGTCTTTTGCTTTGCCATTGTCACTACTTTGGGCTTGTTGAGCTCCATCGTGGTCATTCTTCTCTCACCTGTACCCCCATGGATGAAACAAATAAATTCTCCTGAATTCAGAGCAGAAACTGAATTCAGTGTTCATCTGTTTCTTTGGTGCAGATCCCAAATTATATCCAGTATTTATCAAAACAGGCACTTTCAGAAGTGTGTAAACAATGGCCCATTCCATGCAAAGTAGTGGTAAGGTGGCCCAAGAAGGTTTCAGGAATATTACAGTGCTGTATAGAAAATGGAATGCACCTCTTATAACTTTCCATTAATTATTTTTATTTCACAGCCACAGCTGACTTCCCCACTTGATTTGTAAAGTGCATGCCAATGGAATGTAGATTTTTAGTTTGTAATTAGTCTTCCTTTGCAGCATGTGTATGGAAATATTCATAATATCCCCTATTTGAGCAAAGGTTTTTGAAATCATCTTGCATCATCCATTTGTAGAAAGTATGTTCTATATTTTTAGCACATTAGAATGACTGTAAGTTCTTCTAAGTTAATTTCAGGGGTTTAGAGAGAAGGAAAAGTGTTATGCTCTCTATTTCTTTTAGGTCTTTTATGACCTAAACTGTTTTCCATCATGGAACCTCTTGCTAAAACAGTTTTCTGAAAAGAAAACAGTGTTTACAAAGTAAACATTTTTTCTGGCTGCAAGATTGTTTGCTGTCCAGGAAGCAAACACATTCTACTGCATTACATATATTTTGAGTATTTGAAAGGAAAATAAGTTTATACATTTTAAAAGTACAGCTCACAGACTTTCCGGCTGGAACCCACTTGGGAGTCATAACACATTTCCAGGACCTCCCCTAGTGAGACTCCTCAGATATCAGAGTAGTAGTGACTCATTGACCACAGGAGAGGCAATTGAATTAAAACTTAAATATTTATGTGTCTGACTCACTCAAATTGCAAAACAAATACAGGCCGATTGCTGGGTGAGATATCTGTGTTTCTCAATAAAAGCTGAAGCTGGTATTTCAAGAGCTGCAATGGCCTGAATTTGGCTGTTGGCCCTTGTTTTCACACTTTTTTTTTTTTAAGAGGTTTCCACAGCTTTAGAACCATAGAAGTAAGGCTATTATAGCTTAGTTATTAAATATGTCTGGAGTGCTTGATATTAGTGACAGAGATGGAGCTGGTGTGAGATGGCTCGGCATGCTCTCTTGCACTCCTGGCTATTGATTTTGGATGGATTGAGGGCACCAGGTAAATGTGGCTGTAAAAGTTACCACAGTTCACTCTCTCATCACTTCCTAGGCACATGAATGACTGAGATGCAGTACAACAAAAAACTGAGAGCAAAGCGAAGGATGCTGCAGCTACTGCTGCTACCCTGTGTTTTTTCCAAGCCCAGACACTG